>PJEM01013938.1:0-37885 GCA_004023845.1 Helogale parvula
TGCTCAATCTGGACCCTCACCAACACTCCCACCCCCACCCGCCCAGGGATGCTGGAGCGGTGGAGGGTGCGGTACCAGACGCACCACACTGGATTAATTCTACACCCCCCACCAACAACACACCCAGGCACACGCCCTCCAACCAAACCTCCGCGGGGAGGTTTCTCACCCCCCAGCAGCGCCCCCCCACGTGGTCCTACTCTCACACTACCAGAGACTCCTCTCCAGGCCTCTGGCCCCTGGCCGTGGCCAGCCCAGAACAAAAGCCTGAGAGGGAGGAGGACAGGTCCACGCCAGGACGTGGCACTTCGCTGGAGGCACCCCTTCCAAAACCCTACAGATCATTCAACTTTGGTGTGTGGGTGACCACAGGACTCCCTCCTCCCAGCAGCCCCCCTCCCCAGTCTCCCCTGGGCTGGGACCCTCCCATGAGCCACACCCCCTTCCATTCCTGCACTCAGCCCAACAAAGAGACAGATACTCAGTCTGGCTTCCCGGGCCAGGTCTCCCCCAAACTCTGTAACTGCAGCTGTAGGGGGTCCCCGGGGCACCCCCTCCCCAGCCCACTAGCAGATCCCGGCCGGGCTTCTCAGCAACTCTTTGCACATTCCTCCAGTTTTTCCGGCTAGGAGTGGACATCCCCTCCGGACAGCCTCCCAGGATTGGGAGACCGATCCCCCTCCCTTTTCCCTCTCTCTGTGAGAGGGTATTTCTTTGTCTAAAGGCAGAGCCGTCGGGAAGGAAGGGTCTGAAGAACAGTCCCGACGGGGGTGGCAGGGAACTTTGTGGCACTTGGAAATCGGGGTAGGGGGCGGGTCCCCCTTTGTGGGGAAGGGACAGAGCCAGAGGCGGGCAAGGAGAGAGGAAATGAACTTTCCGTGCCGGGATGGGTGCCCCCCACTCCAGTCCGTCTCCGCGGTCCCGGCGCCCGCTTACCTTGCCTGCCCACGATCTCGGCCACGTGCTCGGAGGTGGGCACGGGGACACACTCGGTGGTGTTGCTGCTGCCCTTCAGGCGCAGCTCGGCCTCTTTGTAGAGAGCGCAGAGCTTGGCGTCGCTGGCCCCTTTGGGGGCGGTGGGGGGCTGGGGCGTCTGCGCCGCGGGGGCCGCCGGCGGGGCGGCCGGGGGCACCGCGGGCGGCGGCGGCGGGGCCGGCTGCGGGGGGGCGGCCGGCTGCGCGGGGGCGCCGCCCCCCCCACCTCCCCCGTCCTCGCCCGCCGTGGGGGCGGGGGGCTCCCCCAAACCCAGGAGGCAGAGTTGATCGAGAGCCAGCTGAAGGGCGCGCTCGTCTTCCAGCAGCCCTCGGTCCTTAGCGCTTCCCCCGAAACATCCTAGTTCTCCAAAGCCCCCATTTCTTTCCATTATTCCAGATACCACTAGACTAGGCATGGCGAAACAAAAGCTGGGGGAGAGAGGGAGAGAGGTGGTGGAAGGGAAAAGAGGAGAGAGGAGGGGAGGGGAGAGGAGGGGGGCGTGTGGGGAGGGGGGAACAAAGAACTGGGGAGGGGGGAAGAAAGCGAGATAGAAAGATAGACCCTCCCCCTAAGCCCCCCTCCCCAAACACCCTGTAACCCGACTCCCCTCGCCCCAGCCCCCGGGGTGGGGGTGGGGGGAAAGAGAAGCAAAGCCGAGGAAGCAGCTCTCCTCTCCGCTCCGGGGGTGACGGGGGGCGGGGGGCTGCGGGATCTCTGCCCCCACCCCTCCCGCCTCGGACCCGGGCGGCTCTAGACCCCGCCGTCCAGACGCCCCCTTTAGGCTCCCGCACCGAGCCCCGGTCCGGGAGCGGCGCCCAGTGGCCCCCAGTCGAGCCCAGCCCCTTCCAGCGCTCAAACTCTTTTGTTTTAAATGAACTGGATGGAGCAGCATGGAACTGCGTGGGGGGGCGCGGGGGCGCCCGGGGCATGCCGGGAGTTGTAGTTTCCCGCCCTCGGGGGCGCGGGCTCGGGCTCCTCGCCCCGCGGAGGATGGGGACGTGCCTCCGGTCTCTAGCCTGGCTCCGAGGCAAAGCCGGGGTGCGGGGGGTGGGGCGGGGTGGAAGTCGAGGTCCCTAATTTCCCCGAGGGGCGGGCGCGGGGGACGGAACTGGAGCGGGTCGGAAAAGGCTAACGGAGCGCCCCCCCTCCAGACGGGCTCCCCACTCACCCCCACCTCGTCCCGGCCGGCCAGGGGGTCCCCCTTTCTTATGGTAATGAGGGAGCGAGGGGGCGGGAGCCGCCCGGCCGGGTCGCCGCGGGCCCCCTCCCTGGCCGCGCCCCCTCCCCGCGCGCCGCCTCGGCGCCCCTCCCTCCCGCGGAGTCGTCCCGGCCGCGGGCCGCGGGGACAGCCTCTCCGCAGAGCAGACAAAGCCCGCAGCGCGATGCGGGCGCCGCCGGGCCGTGCGCGCCGCGGAGGCCGGGATGGGCCGGAGGGTGGGACCCCCTGGCCGAAGACGGGGTCCGCTCAGCCCCGAGCGGCCGGCCACCCCCCGTGCCCTCCGGCCCCCCGGGCTCGGAGATCAGAGCGGCGCCGACCGGGAGGTGAGTTAGTTCTGGTCCTTCCGAGCGGCGGCGGAGGGGCGGGCGGCGGGCGAGGGGGAGCGGGGAGGCGGGGAGGCAGGCGAAGTCGTGAAGGCGAGATGTGACTTAACAGTTTCCGGGGAGAACCCCGGGCTTCGGGCGCGACCCAAGGAGGGGGGAGAGACGGGGTCCGCTCGGGACCCGAACTTCCTTCGGGCCCGGGCCCCGCAGACGCCTTGGGGGTGATGCGTTCTCGGGCCTCCGCCGTCATCGCACTTGTCTCCCTCCCCCTCCCCCCAGAGCCCGTTAATTCAGCTCCTTGGACTCTGGGCGTTCGGTGAAAGTAACAATAAGTTTGTAAGGCGTGAATTGGACGGCTGGGGACTTCTGGAGGGAGTTGGGGCAAGTCGGGGTGTACTGCGATCTTTTCCCTCCTTTACTCCGCATCTCCAGCATTTCTTTTGTCTCCCTTTCTATGCCTGGGCCGTTCCCAAGAGGAGAGGAGCCACTGCAGTTGGAGGCCCTGAGGTGGGACTTTTAGAAGAACTTCCCCAAACAGTTTTATAAGGATGGGTGGGCGAGCCGCCGTGGTAGGGGGTCCTTTTCTGCAGGGCCTTGGAAACCAAAAATCTGGACTGGTTTGTGAGGCAGAGTCCTGCCTGGAGGCGGGGGACAGACAGGTGACCTCACAGAGCCGCCACTGTGAGGCCTTGAGGGCTGACCTGTGGGGCCCTGTTCCCTAAGTTGATTCTTGGAAAGAGGAGATTTGAACTGTGGGAGGCTGGGGGGCAGAGTCGAGGGTCTCAGGAGGGGGTGGCCCACAGCTGGCTTCTTACTCCTAGATCGAGGGGAGCGGAGCCCTGGCCAGCCCCCTCTCCCCAGGGCACCAGAGTCGGTGTGGTGTCAGCGTTGGGGATTGAACAGAGCATTAGCAACAGGCTTTAGGGCTTGAGCGGCAGAGGAAGTGGAGAGGTGGTCTCTGGTCCCCTCTCCTTCTGTCCCAGGAACGCGGATTGGGCCGCCTGTGCTCCTGGGGCCCGTGAGGCCTCTCGGGGGGGCAGGCTCCTACGCTGTGGACCAGGTGACTGTTTTTCACATTAATAGAAATAGCAAACGCTTGCATAGGACTTATTGTGCGCCAGGCATTTTTGTCACCAGCTGCTCTGAGCCTTCCTGTCCCCACCGAAACGAGATTCCCCCTTGACACCCACCCCTGACTTTGCCCTGCTTCCACTTTCCTCCCCACTAAGCTAATTAAAGCAGGAGGCTAATGACCAACGGAGCCCTGGGGATTTGGCCGGGGTGGAAAACAAAGAACAGAAACAAGTGTGTGTGAGTGGGGAGGGGGGCGGCTGCGAACAGGAAGGGGCAGACGAAGGAGTGGGGCGAGGGGAGGCGGGAGGTCCCTGCTGGACCCACCTCCCCGACTCAACAAAGACCAGTCGGCCCCTGGGTGTGTGAACGCACCCACAGACACTCCGGACAAATAACCATGAATGTGCGCATCTGGAGGGCAAGGTGCCTGTGTGAGTGGCACTTGGGTCACGCAGGAGCGTGTGCCCGCAGATTGTATGGGGTGTGCCCACCCACAGTGGGGACCACCAGACTGTCCAGGTGACCGAGAGGCCAGGCTCCATGGGGCGGGGCTTCTCTGGCTCCCGGAGGCTGACGGCCTCCTTTGTTCAGGGACACCCCTCTTCCATGGACACTTATCGTGGCCAAGCTGGGTGTCTGTCCAGGGGCCCTCCTGCCTTCCTGTTGGATCCAGAATTAAGGCCGAAGGCCTTAACTTAAACAATTTTGCTTGGAGATAGATGGCTATGCCCACCCCACCCCACCCCTCACTGTCTGACTTATGACCAGGGCCCTGAAGGACAGGCCCTTCCTCTTTGTCATTGTCCCCCGCCTTGGCCCCCAGTGCCCAGCACACAACCCCGCCCAGAGCAGAAGCTCAGTGAGGGGGTGTTGAGTTAACCGCATATTCAAAGTTTCGTGGTGTGAGAGGCAAACATGCTGCCTGAGCAATGCTTTACCTCTGAGCCTCGATTTCCTCGTCTCTGAAATGGAAAACCAAGTCCCTAGCACAGGGCCTAACTCATCTTTTTATTTTTATTTTTTTAATGTTTATTTCTGAGAGTGAGACAGAGACAGAGTGTGAGCAGGGGAGGGGCAGAGAGAGAGAGAAAGAGAGAGAGAGAGAATCCGAAGCAGGCTCCAGGATCTGAGCTGTCAGCGCAGAGCCCGATGCTGAGCTCGAACTCACGAACTGTGAGATCATGACCTGAGCCGAAGTCAGAAGCTTAACCAACCGAGCCCCCGGGCGCCCCAGGACCTGACTCATCTTAAGTGTTCAGTCGATGTTAGCGTTCTGGCCCTGTCGGTCCCTCCTTGCAGTGCACTTTGGGCAGCTTTCACTCCTCATTAACTAATTTCATTCGTTCATTCTTTCAGCCAACTACTTCCTTTTGAGCTTAGGATGTGCCAGGGCCGGGAGGAGATCCTGACCCACTGTGCGTCACTTGCAGTTCTAGATCTGGCCTTGTAAAAAAAAGATTATCCAAACAACCAGCAGGTAATTCCGAAAATCATTCCTGTCGAGAGTCCTGGAATGCAAGTAAACTCTCTGCGCCGGTGCACCCTCGGGCCAGGCTCCTAGCCTCGGGCCGAGGATCGAAGGCCCCACCGAGCTGTCGGGCTGGCTGCGGGTGCAGTGCGTGGCTCAGAGCAGGCGTGGCCGCGTGCGTGTCCGTGCATGCTGGGAACACGGCCAGAGAGCGAGGTGTGTGTGGCCGCTCAGGACAGGCCTGGGGTGTGGTGCGCTCGTCTGTGTGCGGAGCTGTGTCCCTTCTCTTTCCTTTCCTTTTCTCTTTTAAAGTGTATTTATTTATTTTGAGAGAGAGATGGAGAGTGTTGGTGGGGGTGGGGTGGCCGGGAGAGAGGGAGAATTCCAAGCAGGCTCTGCACTGTGTGGAGCCCGATGTGGGGGGCTCCGACTCATGAACTGTGAGATCATGAGCTGAGCTGAAATCAAGAGTCGGACACTTAACCAACTGAGCCACCCAGTGCCTCCCTTCTCTTTTCTGAGCAAACCTGGGCACCTGTCCGAGGACCAAGGGATGGGGCGCATCCCTAGCTCTTGCCCCTCTCGTGCCCCACTCCCAGAGCCCCTGGTGTGGAGGAGACACAGAGGCTGCTCCACCAAGCTGGCTGGCCCTTACGGAGGCCTCTGAGCCACCTCCCACGTCTTCTCCATCTGTCCTGGTCGGAGGAGCCTCCTCTCCTACGTGTTACGGGGTCTCCATTTTCTTTCCATAATACCCCTCCCTCCTGGGAAGGCCGCCTTGCTATCTAAACACCGTGTTTCCTGCTGAGAGCCCCCCCAGTTTTCTCTCTGATGCTGGAACATGTAACTCATTAATTTCCATCAACGAGAACGTATTAAGTAAAATTCTGTAGGACACACAAGAGAAATATCAAACATGGGGCGCCTGGGTGGCTCAGTCGGTTAAGCATCCGGCTTCGGCTCAGGTCATGATCTCACGGTTCGTGGGTTTGAGCCCCGCGTCAGGCTCTGTGCTGACAGCTCAGAGCCTGGAGCCTGTTTCGGATTCTGTGTCTCCCTCTCTCTCTGACCCTCCCCTGCTCGCGCTGTCTCTCTCTGTCTCTAAAAAGAAAAGAAAAACATAAAAAATAATCAGACTTGATCTCTGGTCTCAGCAAGACACAGAAAACAAGTCTCAGAGAACATGGCCCGACAGGATCACATGTGCGGGCAGAACGGTCTTTGGGCCTCGGAAAGCTGCATTGACGGAGGAGAGAGGAGACCATCCAGGTCCTTCCGCTGTTGTGGACTGGTCTCCAAGGGCTCTGACGCTGGGCTTGAGGTTTGGACCCGGACGGAGGCCTCTGCCCTTCCCCGGTGCCCACTCCGGCACCCCCCACCCAGTCGCCTGCACTCTCTGATTTCCCCAGGGAGAGCAGCTCAGAGGGGCTGGGGCGGAGCCAGGGCCCCCCAGGACAGCTGGCTGACAGGGCCCTTCTGGGACTTAGGGCTGGACCCTGGCGTCCGGGAGGCGGGTGATACCGGAGCTGTGACAGTTGGTCCCCAGATTCCTCACCCAGTGGCGCCAGCTCTGGTTTCTGGCTGGGGAGAGGGCGGGGGAGGGGCCCCTGGTGCCAGGCTGGGCTGGGTGCTCTCCTGGGGCGGGGGTTGGGGTTGTGGGGGAGGCAATAAGGATGCCCTTGGCAGGTTATCAAGGAGGGACTTCTCCAGTGTCCTCTCCATGCTGGGCACCGTGCTAGATACTAACGGGATTAGACACAGTCTGGCACAGATGAACCAACGGGTGTAAAAAGACCTACTCATCGCGTGGACTGTCATAGGTGGGATGGACGTGGATCAATGAGTCAATCAATGAGTATTCGAATAAGTCCGTCAGTTATCGGATGGCCTCCTTTGCAGAGAAGGAGAACCCAGGTCCTAGGACTGTCTCGTGCCTTCTGCTCCGTCATGCTCTCTTTTTTAGGAAAGGGAAGAGGAAGTCAGAGAGAGGGGTGGGAAGGGACTTGCCATTTCCTGACGGCCTGTTTACCGCGGGCTCTCGGCCCTTACAGACCGCGTCTCATTTGATCCTTCACAGCTCTGTGAGGCTGGAAACGCCACCTCCGCTTAACCTGAGGCTCGGACAGGCTCAATAACATATCGTGCTCAGGTCACACAGCTGGTGAGCGGAACCTCCGGTGTTCGGAGCTAGACCCATCTGACGCCAGAGCTCGGACCCCAGAGGGAAAGCAGTGAGCCCCGGTGAGCCTGGAGGCCCAGAGTTCACGGAAGCGGGAGAAGTTGTAGAGGCTTCCTGGGTGAACACGATCTGGAATCCCTGAAGGGTGAGGGAGGTTAATCTGAAGGGAAGGGACCGACCGGAGGGATGACCGGAGGGTGGTGCCAGAGGTGCCCGGGGAGGCCTGCTGGCCGGACAGGTGGCCAGCCCGCCTCTCTGGCGCAAGGCACGCGGGTGGAGCAGAAGCGCCTTTGAACTTTGACCACGAGGTGGCGCTGCAGGCCGGCTGCCCGTAGCCGCTCCAGTCTGGACCCGGACACTGGGGCCCAGGGGTCTCCTCTCCGCCCGCCAGGGCTCCGGCCCAGCCCTGCCTCCTCCGGTGCCATCAGGAGCCTCCACTTTGCCCTCTTCCGGGGCACCCAACACAGGGGAGACCAGTCTGTTCCTGACTCAAGGCGAAAACCCAGGCAGCCGAGGCTGTCGGACCGGCTCCTCAGGTCGCCCTGCGGCCCTCCAGCTGCTGAGCAAACTGGCTTCGTGTCCACCTGCTCTCCTGAGTCCCTGGGGGACACCGTTCAAGGAACGGGCTAAGGAAACCGACATTTGAGTCCATCAGACCCGGGTCTGAAGGGGACTCATAATAGTAAAGCATACCTAATAAGGCGGGTTTTTTAAGTTTTTTAAAAAAATTTTTAACATTTATTTATTTTTGAAAGACAGAGAAACAGAGAAAGAGCAGGGGAAGGGCAGAGAGAGAGGGAGACACAGAATCTGAAGCAGGCATCTGGCTCCGAGCTGTCAGTACAGAGCCCGACGCGGGACTCGAACCCATAAACCTCGAGATCATGACCTGAGCCGAAGTTGGATGCTCAACCGACTGAGCTACCCAGGCGCCCCTTTTATTTTTGAGAGTGAGAGAGAGAGGGAGAGAATCTTTAGCAGGCTTCACACTGTCAGCACAGAACCCAACACGGGGCTCGAACCCACTGCCATGAGATCATGACTTGAGCTGAACTCAAGAGTCTCACGCCTACACGACTGAGCCACTCAGGTGCACCCCAGGAAGTTCATTTGTTTTGAAAATCCAGTTCACATATACTGACCACTGGCTGTGTCAGGCACTGTTCTGGGCGCTGGGGACACAGCTCCCAACAAGCCCGGTGGGGTCCTCGCCCTCGCGGAGCTGATACTCTGGGGGGGACGGAGGCAGACAGACGGACAGCAAACGCGTGCGTCGTGCCAAGAGGAGGTGGGGCAGAACGGTGTGAGGCGGTTCCTGCGGGTGGGGTGGTCGTGCGGTGAGGGCGTCACTGCGGTAATCAACACCCACGCTTCGTTCTGCTCCCCGTGCCCCAGCCCCCGCCACCCCGTCCCCTCCTGCCTCCCAGCAGCCCCCGCCGGGAAAACAGGCTGGCCGCCGGGGACTGGGTCCTGCCCCCGCGGGCCCCACCTGCCCCTCCAGCCGTCCAAGGCGGAAGTCTGGAACCGGCTGTGATTCCCGCCTGCCCCTGACTCCCTCCCATCCCACGCCTCCACCAGACCTCCCTGCTCCACCTCTGCACATTCCCCAAACCCACTGACTTCCTGGCCCTGCTGCCACCCTCCTGAGGAAGCTGGCACCGCCCCCGGCCCACAGCTGCCCCCCACCACTCTCCCTCCTCCACCCCTGCCTGCTCTGCGCCCCCCACCCATTCCCCACGCGGTGGCCAGAGAGATCGTTTTAAAAAACATCTGATCATGAAACTCTCTTCCTTTAAAGCCTGCAGTAGCTCCCCATGGCCATTCTATCCGAGACCAAAGTCCTCTGTGTGTTCAGAACGCCCTTCACGATCTGGCCCCGCCCTCCTTCCATTCTCCGCTCCAGCCACAGCGCGGCCTTGCTCCAGGGATGTTCTGCTGTCCCCCAGCCTGCGCGGAGCCGCCTGTGGTCCCCTCCCCCTCCGCCGGCCTAACGCTGGCGCATCTGGAGGACGTGAACTCCGTGTCACTTTCCCTGGGAAACCTCCTGGCCATTTGGGACTCCCTCACCCGTCACACTCTGTATTGTAACGGCTCCCCGGTCCACTGGGCGCTCGCTGAGGACAGGGACTGCTCTAGCCGACGCCTGTTCCCAGCCCCGGGCCCAGTGCCTGGCACACAGGGGGTTTCAACGTCTGCTGTCTGGAAGCTGGGCGCACACAGTCACTTCCCTCCACCTGCCGCCCCCACCGAGTGCTCAACTTGTCCCTCTGCGTTTCCACCTTCGCTCCCACCCTGCATACCCAGCTCCACCTCCCCCACGGGGGCCCTCACAGCCCCCCCATCTGATCTCCAAGGGCGTGCTGTCCACGTGGGCTCTGGGCCACTGGCACCCCATCTGGGGCTCACACGCAGCGGGAGCTCAGTCACGTACTGGCTGCCCGTGCGGCTTCAGGCGCTGGCTCAGAAGGGACCTCTGATCACGCAACCCCTCGGTCACTGCCGGAAAAAGGAGAGTGCCAAGTGAATGTGGGTCACGTGCTCCTGCCAGACCCCCCCAACCCCCCAATCCTCCCTGGAGGCCTCTGCGGCTGCTGCTCCCTCTGCCTGGGGCCCCGGCTCCCCACCCCCACTCGTCCGTCAGAGCTGAGCTCAGGAGTTGTGTCCCAGCCAGCCTTCCTGGCCAGGCTGCCCACCTGGGTGCTCCTCCTGAGTCAGCCATGGCCCCCAGTACTGACCCCTCCGTATCTCGAGTGGAGCATGTTCCGGAGGCCGCCCCCCCTGCCCCCCCGGGACCAGACATGTGTCTCCAACCCTAGCACGGGGCGGGGGGGGGGGGGGGGCACACAGTAAAGATTTGTTGAGTGAATAAAACGAAGATCGTTACTTTCTGATACTGAACAAGTCCGTCTCTATCTTTGGGCCTCAGTTCCGTTTTCTGAAGTGGGCGCAAGCGCGTAGAGCCAGGGAGCAAGGACCAGCCTGTACGTTTAACAGCCAAGGGGAGAGACAGCCTGCGTGCAAGGCCATTGCCGAGTCCCATGGTGTAAGCGCTGTGGCCGCGGCGTGAACGGCAGCTCTGGCTAGCAGGTGTGGCCACCGCCCTTGCACGAGGGCCCCCTGCGTGGGGGGAGGCCAGCTGCTCCCCACTCTCGTTACACCCCAGCACTCCCAGTATCTCCCAGATCCAGTCCTGGGATCTGCCCCGCGCCCTTGGTGCCAGCATTCTAGGGCATTTCCGTGCCCGGATGGACGGACGACCCTCTGTGACTGCCCAGCAGCCTTCGCAGACAATCTAAGGCCGGTTGCTGGGGCCACGCTCTGATGTCATGTCACTGTGCCATGTCCCCGTCTTTGTGCCCGCCTTCCCCACCGTGCTCACCTGACCAAGGCCTGGTTCCTGGATCTCAGCTTTTGACTCACCGATCAAAGGGGTGTGCCCAGGCTCAGTTCTGCTCTTGCTTGACTCTGACTTCTGACACTGCTGGTCCCACCCTCCTCCTCCGAACTCACCATCCCCACCCCGGTGCCCCTTTCCCGTCTCCTCTACCAACCTCTCCTCTCCTCTCCTCTCCTCGTGTGTCACAGGCCCGTGGACCCCCTGCCTGCAGTCGCCTCCTCTGTCACGCACTTCCAGCCCCCTTCCTGCCCAGCTGTCCTAGCGGAAGCCGGGCCATGGGGTCCTGCTGCCTGTAGGCCCTCTGCAAATTCCTTCTCTCTCTCACCCTGTTTCCCCGTCTATAAAAGGAAGACAGTAGCGGCAATTACCTCCCGGGATTGTCGCGTGACCAGTGGCGGAGGTGTGGGGACTCCCATGGCGTCCAGTGCACAGGAAGGGGCTTCATTAATGCTCTGGGCTCCCCTTAGTCACCCCTTGCTCCAGGATGCAGCCTGGGTAGGGGGCCTGGCTCGCTGCCCCTCGGGGTGCTCACTGCATGTGCGTGGTCCTCAGGGGCACGAGCCCGTTGGGGCACAGGTAACACTGGTGAAGGAGCCAAGAGGGAAGGGACAGTGGCTGCCCGGAGGCCCCAGCGCACCAGTCAGGGGCCAGCAGGTGGCGCCAGTGCCCGCGGGGCTCTGCCCGGGGCCACCTCCCTGCCCCGGCTGCGGAGCCCAGGCTGGCGGGCGGGGCTCAGGGACAGGCGCTTCCGTAGGGGTGTCCAGCCTACCTTGGTGGGAAGGGGGAGGAGAGGCTGAGGATGGGGCCTGGCTGAGGGGTTCAGGGCACAGACCACACGGTGGGGACGTGAAATGAGAGGCCGTTTGATCGGTGAGTCAAAAGCTGAGATCCAGGAACCAGACGAAGCAGCGTGGGGGACAATGTGGGAAATCAATCAGTGAGAGGAAGGGGAGGCCCGGTTTCCATGGCAATGGTAGTGTTTGTGGTGAGCCGGGGACTCCCGGGTCCCCAGGCCTGTGAGCAGTGATTCACCACAGGAAAGGGAGGGTTTCGGAGGGAGCAGAGGGACCGGCTGCAGCCGGATGCCCTGTGGCTTCTCCGTGCTCAGCCCATGCTCCGAGCGCGGCCGCAGGGCCTGTGCCCTAGACGATTCCAGGTGGGGAACTGAGGCCCTGCCCCTCACTGCACTTGTCCACCTCACTGACCGGCACAGCGGCCCTCTGGAATCACTGTTCCCCCAATTTAGAGAAAAGGAACCGGTCACCCCGGCCAGGATGACATGGGTAGGACATGAGCAGCAGAGCCGCGACTGGAACCCAGGCCAGTCTGACTCTGACCATGCTTGTGAAGCCCCAGAAAGCAGATAAAGAACAGGGGCTGTAGACCCAGGATGAGATGGGAGGGGCCCTCCTGCTCCCCCGGCCTCCCTGCCTGCCCTGCCCTGTGTGAGCCCAACACTGATCGGGGGAGGCTGGCACAGTCCTTGGCAGGATGTGGGCCAGAGCCTGGCCATCCTGCCCCTCCCTCTCCCCCAAGCCCAAGGAAGCAGTTCCCGGGTCTGGTGCAGCCAGCGTCCCACCACTTTCCCTGTTCCCTTGGTCCTGGGGACAAGAGAGAGTTGGGAGGGTGTCCTATCTGGCCCCCATTCTACTCTCGGGGCCCCTGCTAGAGCCTGGGAGTCCCCCGCCTCTCTGTCGCTGGCAGGACAGTTTCGTTCTTGTTAAGCCACGGGGCCCCCACAATTTCAGTATGAAAGGGGTATCCTCTCCTGCCCCCAGGCCCTGATGGCACGCAAGGGGGAAGCCCAGCCCGTCCTGTGTCTCCACCTGCCGCGGAAGGCCCAGAGGTTGGAAGGGCCTTGGGACTCCTCCGATGCAGGCCTCCTCTGAGCCTCCTCCGAGGCCCATGGAAGGAAGGCAGATTTTCCAAGGTCACAGAGTGAGTTGGTGGAAGAGAAAGCTTAGATCCCCTAACTCCTGACTATACATTCTATGATCCAGGAAGAACATTCTTGAATGTGGCACTGGGTTCTCAGAACGGGGTCAGGCAGATGGACGAAGAGAGGGAGAGAGGGCGGATCAGCTGGGATGGCCTGGCACCCCCCTCTAAGGGGTGACACCAGGATGATGGAGGGGGCTCATCGGAAAGACCACGCGTGACGTCGCGGCTGTCGGTGTCTGGGATGGAGTGGACTGTGGTCTCGGGCCCGGGGCTGCCCCGCCCCCAGAGCTGCAGGGAGGCTGGGTGTGACAGCAGGCGGGCACTTCTGAATTACGGGGTGCCGTGAATGCTCCTGGTCGTCATGTCCTGTGGGACCGGGAGACAGGCTGCCCTGCAGTGCTGAGGCTGGGGACCAGCAAGGTGCCTGACCCTTGACCCTCAGGAGAGCGAGGAGGGGGTATGAACTTTTGCTGTGTTCAGTAGGAGCAGCCATCTCCTCCCTTGGGGGGGGGGAGGTAGCAGGTTCCCCAGACGGGGGTGGGGGTGGGTGCCCAGAGGCTGTGGGAAGCTGAGCACTAATTAGCTCCCCTTCCCTAATTGGACTTAATTGCCTCCTTGTGATCAGCATTTAAGACTCTGCATCACTTAGCAGGGGAAGGGTGACAGCTCAGCAAGGGGTGGTCAGGGCTCCCCTTGGGGAAGGGAGGGAGGCAGGCGGCCCCGTGGCCCGTGGCCAGTGCCCCGTGGCCTGTGTCCAGCCCTTCTGCCCCTGTGGGGCAGGGAGCCGGGAGCCTCTCGGCTTCCCATCTGGCCTGTGGTGCCTCTGGCCTCAGTTTCCCCACTCTTGGGGCTTTCCCATTGTTCTGCCCAGAGGAGATGTGGGATCTGGGCCTGGACCCACCCCTGGCTCCTCTGCAACTTTGGGGTCGACAGCGAGGGGGTCGCGGTCGAGAGATTTGGCTTCAGCCAGGTCTCCGGGGCCTGGATTCCAGCCGCACCACTTGCTGGTGCACCACTTGCTAGTTCGTTAAGTGACCTTGAACGCATGGGGCTTTGTTTTCTCACCTTTAAAATGGAGCTGGTGATAACCCCCCTCAATCAGACGGTTCTGCTGAGGATGAGGGGAAGGCACCTGTGCCACTTAGAGCAGGGCCCCGCCTTGGAAGCTCTCTGTGTCGCAGTCCCCCGCCCCAGCCCCAGGCTGAACTGCTGTTTACTGAAACGCGTCCGCTGCCACCCCAGAGTATGGGATCAAAATGTCTGAGACGTTGGGAGCTGGAGGTCTTGAAAGCTCCCTCTCCCAAGGGATTGGACCCCCGCCCGGTGAGGGTTGAGAGCACTGGATGGAAGGGTCTCCCCAGGGCCCTGACCCCTGAACACTCTCAGGTAGCGGTCCCTGCCCCTCCCCTCCCCCCAGGGCTCCGCTGGAGCCCGCTCACACCTGGAGCCGGAAGCAGGTCCCTCCCGGCTCTCTTGGACTTGGAAGGAGTCCCTCTCTATAAAATGAGAATAATAACCCTGCTGTGTTCACCTCGCAGGGCCGCCTGGAGGTAATGTTTCACTAGTGATAGAGCCTGCTGTAAAGTTGGCAATTACACCGCGCCTCCCGCACTAAACATTTATCCAGCGCCCAGCATGTACCCCGTCTCCTTTACACACAGTGACTGCTGAGTTCTAAGCTCCTGGAGGGATCGGTCCTGACCCATCAGACCAGTCAGGGTCTCGGGCCAACCTCTTTCGTTAGCTCCAGCTTGGAATCAAATTAGCCAATGAACAGAAAGAACCTAGAACAGGTCCTGACGCCATGAGTGGTGGGGGTGGGGAGGCGCCTCGCTGCAGGGCGAAGCCGAAGCCGGGGTGAGGGGTGAGGAGCGGGGTATGCAGGTTCAGGGAGGAGCATGGTGCCGCGCTGGGCTCCAGTGAGGGTGGAGCACCGCCCAGGAGGGCAGGACCCCTCCAGCCCTCCGCTCACGGAGCTCCCCTCATGGGGGAGGAACAGAGGTGGGCACAGTGTCACTACCTGTGACAAGAGATGCTGGGGGCTTAGCGGGGACACCTAACGCGGCCTCAGTGGCCCTTTTGGCTGAGCCTGGAGGGTGAGAAGTCAGTCAGAGGGCAAAGCCTGTGCCAAGTTCAGGCAGGTTAGCCTAGAAGTAGCAGAGAGGTCAGGATTCTTAGAATCTAGAGGACAAGGGAGCAGATTCGGGGCACCTATGGCTTTTATGAGCCAGCCCAAGGAATCAGACTGGATCCCCAGTACGGTGCACCAGTGGGGTGCACCGTCAGCTTGAAGTTTTGTGAAAACATGCCAAGGTTTACATTTTGGAAAGATGGCTGTGGTCTGGGGACGAGAAAGGGCCGTGGAGAGGCAGGGGTGCAGGCAGGGCCTCTCCAGCAGTCTCCAGAATGGAGAGCAATTCTAGAGGGAGGGTCCACAGGACACAGGGGTTCACTGGCCAAGGGAGACAGGAAGAACTCCATCTGGTACACGCGGGGAGGGGGATGGCCAGCACGGAGGCTCGGGTCACCCCCTGGGTGGGGGTGCTTGCAGGGAAGGGCCTTTCCCTGGCCTCCCCAGGACTGGCCGGCAGTCCCTGGCCTGGAGACACCCTGTCGGGGCAGGCCTGTCTGGGTACTCCCCGGTCCACAGGGCAGGACGTGTGGGGTGCCTGCTCTGGGAGGCATGTTTGGGGGTGGGGGTGGGGGGGTAGAGAGAAGTGCAGGCAGGGGAGTTCCCCAGAGCTGCACCCCCGCCTCCCGGCCTTTGGCCCTGGGGACCTCAGTTATGGCCCTGGGGAACAGGTTTCAAAGGGGAGGCCAGAAGGCAAGCTCTCTGGGCCACACGGCAGTTTGGTGGCAGAAACGTGAATGCTCTGACTTGCACTTGAGTTCTGCCCCAGTGCGGGCTCCGCCGTGGACCGTCGGTCACTATGCCCTCGGGAGCCCCAGTCCTGGCCGCTCCCTTCCCAGGCCCCTCCTGCAGCGCCTCTCCACATCCTCAGCCTGCTCAGTGCCCTCCCTCATGCAACCTGGTTTCTGGGAGAATGTGATTTGAATTAACTCCTGGGAGGAAAATCAGAAACCAGGCAAGGGGGGGCCTGGGGAGGGGGCAGTGAGTCATGTTTCCATGTTTCCATGTGTATTTTTCAAACTTTCCGATGGGAGTTTGGGAAACAACAGCCTTCTGGTTGCCAGCTCGGACCTGGTTCTCCAGGGGTTCCTGGGCCTGTGTCTGTGGGTCTCACCTTGACCGCCAGTGCACATAGGCCGGCCCTTGGTGTCCGCTTCATTGCCCGGGATCCCCTCCCCAACTCCCTCCCATGCTGTCCCTTTCGAGGGGCTCAGAGAACTCTCTCCCCAGGGGACGTCAGTCTGTCCTCGGCGGCTGCCATTGCAGAGTGACAGCCTCTGTCTACCCCCTTTCAGGGCGGACCATGGGGCCTACAGTCACTCTGGTCAGCCCTCCGCCCCTGGGGAATGACCATCAGCACCAGGGAGCCTGGGCTCCAGGAACATCCTCTCTGCCCCAGCGGCTTCCTATTTGTGCCCTCCTCTCCCCCTCTGTACCCCAGTTTCCAAGGGGCCTGCGGCCCAGGGAGGAGCCTGCAGAACAGAGGCCTTGCCCCAAGGAGGCGGGTAAGAGAGAAGTGGCTGCGTGTCTGTCCCTGTGCAGCAGCCATCTCTTGCCCTGGGAAGTGGTGTCAGAATCCCCGCCCTGCACACAGACTCCTAAACAGCCACGGCCGTGGATGGGCACCCCGCGGGTGGTGGACAGAGGGATGAGGAGTGCCCTGCCCCGCCAGTGCCTCCTTGCAGGCCCTGAGCCCTCCTGCCCTCCCCGAAAGTGCCTGTCTGCTTCATGGGGGTCCGGGACTAGCTGTCCCCCCCCCACCCCTCCGGGCTTCTGACTAATCTTTCCTGGCACAGCAGCACATCCTGCCCCCCTGTGCCCACGCCAGCAACAGCCCACATCACATGGGCCACATCTGGCTCTCTTTGAGCACATCCTCCTTTGTCCCTCCCCCTTCTCTGCCTGGGGGCCTGGGCTGGGAGTGTCCTTGAGGACCCCTCACAGTGACAGACTGGCTCCTTCCCCTCCTTCCCACCCCCTCATCCTCTCCTCTAGCCTCCAGTCTGGACATGTGGACTCCATCCTTCAGTGTCCCCTCCTCACCATATCCTGACTCCTCAGACCACCCCCCCCTTTCCAGCTCCTACTGAATAGCCTGTTGGGAAGGGGGTCTTTTGCAAGGTTTGAGCCCCCGGCGCTGGCCTAGGGTGGGGGAAGGCCTGGCAGCCCAGTGATTAAATTCCCCGAGCCCAGCCCCCTGGCCTGTGGCCAGCCTGGGGTGGGGGACGGATAGAGGTGACCCCAAGATCTGCGTGCTCGGAGGAGTGTGAGTGAACCTGGGGGGAGGAGGGAGGGCTGAGGGGAGCGGTTTGGCTCACCCTCTCCCCCAGTCTTTCGTGAGGGATGGGGAGGAGCCTGGAAGGCCCTCCGGCTGCTGGCTCCCTCCTCCTTCCTCTGTGCTTAGCAACCGTAGTCGCTGGGTAAATATTTGCCCCACCAGGATCTGGGGCTGGCGCGCGGGTGTCGGCCCAGGCAGAGCCCCTCTCCTCAAACCCCGGGCCTCGCCCGTGTCCAGGTCCCCTTTCCAAAGCTCCCCCCCCCCCCCCGCCCCCGGCCTGGATTCAAGACGCAACCCCACTGCCTTGTCGCAAAGCTCCATCCCTCCTCCCTCACAGGCCTCTTCCCCAGCCTCCTCCCTTTACCCACTTTGATCTCTTCCTTCATCCCCACTTGCACTATGCTCACCTCTCTGAATCTACCTTCCACCCCTGATCCCGGAAGGCCCCTGGGGAAGACCCCCCCTGAGCTGGGTAGGTCCCCGCCACATCCCACTGGAGCCCAGCCTGGCTTTCCCAATTCTGCTGTATCGAGGTGTTCATGGAGTCCCAGGACCTCACCTGTCTGCTTCCACAGGAAATATGCCCCACCCCTTAAGCCTTAGCTCAGCTCCCCAAGGCTCCAAGGGGAGAGAGAGGCGGGATGTTTTGGATACCTGTCCGTCTTCCACCCACCATCCCCAGGAAGCTCTGCTTCAGGAAGCCAGCACCATTTTCACCTCCTCTGGGGACAGAACTGAGGGAAAACCAAGGCCAAGAGGAAACAGATGCCCCCTCAGCCCCGCCCTGGGCAGCGTGAGAGTGCTCCGGCCTGAGCCCTTGCATCCTCTCCCAGCTGCCCCCCTGCTGCCCTACCCCCTTCTCCAGTGGTTTCCCCATTACCTGTCCCTGTGATGAAGAGCCCCTCGGGGGGAGGGTCCAGGGCCAAAATGAGGCGGGCTCTCGGGGTGCCCTGGAAGGTTTGGACTTAGTGGGCATAGAGGCCAGTGCAGTGGTGGGAGGCAGGCCCGAGGGCTAACTTAGGGAGAGTGCCACGGGGGAATTTGGGCAGTTGGACCAAGGCAGGTCTAGAAAAGAGGGGTTGGCCTGCATGATGCCCTAAGACTCCTCCCAGCTCTGAAGTTCTGGCTTCTAGGCAGCGAATGGTGAAGCACGGGCCCAAGACCCAGTCCATTCCCAATCCGTAGGGGCCTCCCTCCTGGTCTCCTGCCAGCCCACCTGCGGGCCGTGGCCGCCTCTCCAAGCAAGTGCCCCTTGCTCTGCCCCACCCATCAGGAAATCTGCACTTTAAAACCAACATCCTCCCTGCCACTGTTCACTTGACCAGCAGACCCCCCACCCCCGCCCCCGGCTTACAGGGCCCTGGGCGAGCTTGGGGTCTGGGACTGGTAGAAGGTGGAGCCTCCCAAGACGCTTGGAGGGGCCAGCCCAGATGGTCTTGTAGCCGTGGACAATTTGTAAAAGATATTGTCATACTATTAAAAATAGGGCCTCCCCGCAGCGACGAGAGGAGCACGTAGGGAGGCTGTCCGGTTGGCCCGGTGCTAGCACCGAAGCCCCCCGCCCCAGTCCTGCTGCCAGCCGCCGGCCCCCCAGTTTCGGGCCCCAGCAGCGATTGGCCGGCTGCCGGGCGAGGGGCGGCTGGGAGGGAATCCTCTTCTGCCTCACTTCCCGGAAGCGTGTAGCGGTGCCCGGGGTCTGGGGACCCTGTGCTCCAGCCCCGGCCCCGGGGTTGTGGCGCTTGTTTGTTTCCTAGGCAACAGGGAGAGGAAACCCCCGCTCCCGAGCCCGGGGAGGCCCCGGCAACCGCGCACACAGACGCACACAGCCTCACGCGCAGCCGCCCACGCGCAGGGCCTGCGTCAGCACCGCCCGCCGGCCGCGCCTCGGGCTGGGGGCGGGGCGGGGCGGGGCCGGGGCGGGGCCGGAGGCGCCGGGCCGCGTGCAGCCCCACCCCCGCCCGGGCCCCGCCCCTTCCCGCCCGCCCAACTCCAGCAGGTGCGGGGGCGGGGCCCGAGGAGGGGGCTGGGAAGGTGGGTAAGGAGAGGGTGCTGCGGGACCTCTGTTGGACCGGCTCTAGTCTGGTGTGCGTGTGGCAGTCAGATGCACTGCGTCTTGTATTTTGACGGGACGACTCCTTGGGCCCAGTTTGCGGGGGTGGGTTGGGAAGAGGTTTGGAATGTTGGGAAGGAGCTCCGTGGCGGACTCTTGCTTTTGGATTGGTCGTCTTGGGGTCTAGGCTGAAGAGAAGTGGGGTGTAGGTTATTAACCTGGAGGCAGACACCTGGGGTTTGGGGTTATGCTCCCGTCACCTGTCAGCTATGGAGCCTTGAGCAAGTCAGTTAACCTGCCAAACCTCAGTCTCCCCATCTATATGGTGGGGATCATGGTGCTTGCTGTGTGCACCTCCAGGAGATTTGGAGGGTTAAGATAGCCATCTTCCTTGTGAAAGGCTTGCCACCTGGCGACGTGGCCCGGGTTCGAGAGTGAGGGGTTGGCTCTCTACCTGTTAGCCGCCATCCCCTTGGCCTGGCTGGAGTGGTGAGGCAGGACGGCTGGGCCCTGGCCCCGCTCCTCCTAAAGCTGGGCTGAAGATTAGGTGGGACTCCCTCCACGCGGCCCCTAGCCCAGCGCCTGGTGCCCGGCAGCCACTTAAAGAACAGGGAGGCCTTTCATTCCCAAGGTCACACTGATCACCTGTGCGTGAATGATTCCGCACTTCAGCAGCGCTGGAGCACCAGACCCTGTGGGCCCAGGACGCATCACCCAGACCCTCCATCAAGAACTCGCTAAGGGATTCCCAGACCTTGGCCTTGAATCTCCAAATCATTCTACCCACCCTAAGTCACTTCCTAGGCCTTCCTCCAAAGGGTTGCCCCTTCCCCCCCAGGGGGAGGGAGCGCAGCTGCCTCTCCAATGGCCCAGAACCCATTCGAAGCCTCTCCTCCTCCACAGGTCCAAGATTACAGCTTGAATGCAAGATTTTACCTTTCAGAGTCAGGCCAACCTGTGTTAATATGCCAGTTCTGCTACTAACCACATGACCTTAGACAAATAGTTCCCGACTGGGGGAGATTTTGCCTCACAGGGAAGCTTTGGCAATGTCAAAGACATTTTTGCTTGTCACAGCTGGGAGTGGAGATGCCCCTGGCATTTAGTGGGTAGAGGCCAGGGGTGCCAGACACCCCCCAGGGCACAGAACCTCCACCCATGACAGAGAAATAACTGGCCCGAAATGCCAACGGTGCCACGGTCCGGAGACCCTGCCTTAAGTGAACAATTTCACCTTCCAGGACCTCAGTTTCCTCATCTGTAAAATAGGCTAATAACAGCCCTTGTAGAGCTATTGTGGAGGTTCAGCAAGGTCAAGGGAATGCCCAGTGCCTCATGGTAGCAAGTACTCCATAAATACCCCCCACACGGCTCATTCATAGATGCCTCTAGAATCCCTCCTGGTTTTGTACTTCCGAGCCCGGTCCCTCTGGCTTCCCTGGGGTCAAGGCCAGGGCTGCCACCTCTTCCCTCGCTGGGCTCAGGGCCTCCCTGCTGTCCCCCTTGGCCCCAGCCTTATGCCCACAGCTCATCCCCACAGCAGGCGCCTGCCTCTGGGCCCCGCTGGGCCCACCCTTACCCCCTTCGCTCCGGGAGGCCCCTGCTCCGGTCAGCAGGCCGGGCTGCAGCCCTCCTCGGCTCTTGCGAACTCCAGCACCTCTGCACACACTTCCTCCCGGGCACCCGGCCCCTGCACGCCTCCCACGCGTACCACTGAAGCGGCGTAGAGAGCACAGCAGGTCCCGACTGCTTGGTCCAAGTCCTGAGCTCAGCCTATTACTTATTGTCTAGTTTGGGGGAGTCCAGTCTCACTTGTAAAACAGGGTAATCATCTCCCGGCCACGAGGAGGTTGTGCGGACCACACTGAGAAGGTGTGTGAAAACACGCAGCCACGAAATCATGCGGAGACCTGGAAGTGTTTCCCGGCTGAGCAGTGTCTCTCTTTATATTTTTATTTTCATAGCGCTTACCACCGTCTAACAACCCATAATTTTCCCTTTTGTTTATTAACTGTCTCCCTCCACTAGAGTGTCAGGTTCAGAAGGGCAGGACTTTTTGTCTGTTTTATTTACTGCTGGATCCCTAGCGTCTAGGGCAGCGCCGGTGTCCACCAAATACCCCTCAGGTGAGTGACTTCACTCTTCCTGTAGAAGGTATTTCTCTAAAGCCCCTGAATCTACCTTCTTCAAGAAGCCTCCCTTCAAAGGCATAGTTGTTGGGTTTTTTAAAATGTATTTATTTATTTTGTGTGAGAAAGTACACGGGGGCAGAAAGAAAAGAAAGGAGAGAGAAGATCCCCAGCAGGCTCCACACTGCCAGTGCAGAGCCGGACACAGGGCTCAATCTCACGAGCCATGAGACCATGACCTGAGCCAGAATTGAGTCAGACGCTTAACCAACTGAGCCACCCAGGTGCCCCTAGATTATTTTTAAGTAAGGTCTATGCCAACGTGTGGCTCAAACTCATGGCCCCGAGAGCAAGTCACATGCTCTGCTGGCTGAGCAAGCCAGCCCAGCTCACCCACGTGCCTACAACTTAATCACTGAAGCACCTTATCTTATAGATGAAGAAACTGAGGCACTTGCTCGGAGTCACTCCCCTGAAAAGCGGCAGGGCCGGATGCATTTGTTAGGGACACAGATGACGGAGACTTGGTCCCTCCTGTCTCTCACAGCACTCTGGGGAGGAAGGGTCATGCAGGGAGGCCCAGGATGCTTTGCACCCACTCTGGGGTCACTGGTCCTCAAGGCAAGTGCCACTTCCACTGTGCAAACCAGCGCTTGGACGGAACCCTTATATTCCGATATGACTCTTTCATGCTCCAGCTCTCGGGCCACGTGGGATTCGTCAGCCAGTCCAGGGTCCTGCGCTGCTCTTCAGCCACTGTCCTTGGCTCTGCCTCTCCCTCTAGGTCTCTGCAGTGGGCCAGTCCCCTGTAGGCAGCATGGTGTCTCTATCCCATGCCTCATCAAGGCAGTCAGCCCATGTGACAGACGAGGAATGGAGGCCCAGAGACATCGGGAGCAGGCCTGTCACCACACTGCAAGGGTGAGGTGGACTGGAACCCTGTCACCACCCAGCTGCCACCCCGCCCCCACCCCCGCGGCCTCCCTCCTCTGCACCTGGCCTCCCCTGCTTTCTCCTGCTGCTTCTGGGACGCGGACCTACATCCTGGTGGGGGAAGAACAGACTGATGGCATTTGGAGCCCAGAGTGAGGATAGAATACTCAGGATAAAGGTCCACTTTGAAGTTCAGATTTAGGATTGAGGCCTTCCGGGTGGTGGTGCAGGTCGGGAGGGAGGCCTTGGAAAGAGCCTAGAGTGAGATTTGTGGTGAAGATCCCCCCTCCCTTCTGCCTCTTTTCTGAAGAGATGGGGAGGTCCGGGGTAGGAACGGTTAAGTGTGGTTTTTGCTTCTCCAGCCAGAAAGGGAAGCCGGGCCTGTCTGGGCCGGGTGGGGCTGGGTGGGGGGGAGGCCCAGTGCCAGGGGGGCTGAGGCAGTGGGAACAGCATGAGCCCTGTCCCTCACGTTTCAGGGTAACCCACCCCGCCTCTGCTCTCCTTTGGGAAACAGAAGCAGAAGCAGAACAAGACTTTTTGTTTTGTCTGCGAAACAGAGAGTGGGCACCACGCCCTGGGGGAGGGGGCTGCAGGGAGGGGGGCCGTATCCTGGGCCCCTCACCGGGGTGCATCTGGATGCTCGCCACAATGTCCAACACCCTCCTAGACATGGGACCCCAAACATCCCCCCCTCCACGGGCCCCCTCCATAAATACCCGGAGTCCCTGGGACTCGGGCCTGGGTCTGGAACCTGGGAAACCAGACCTGTCCAGCCAGGCTTCCCTTTGGTATTACGGAAACCCTGATACCCTGGAGCTGTAGGAGTAAGCGACACGGTTTAGTCTTCTGAGTTCTCCACTAGAGACCAAGCTGTGGGAGGCGCAGGGGCAGGCTGTGAGAGCACAGGAGTTCTGGGGCCTTAGCACGGCCACCTCGCAGAGAGGATGAGGGGGCCGGTGGGGCCTGGGTCAGGATTCGAGGAGGGGAGCAGAAGAACGATCAGAGGGCTGGTTGACGAGGCTTGAGGATGAAGGCTCCAGAACCTGGCGTGAGGAAGCCTGGGGACCTGGGCGATCCTGCTTGGTGAGAGGGCCTTGTCCCTCCCTGAGCCAGTGCGGGAGCAGATCTGCTCAGAGAGGGATGTAGAGGTGCGTGTGGTGGCCCAGGAAGGTGGTGGGGTCCTGCCCCCCATCACCCACTTTCTGGCTGAAACCGGGACGGAGAGCTCCCACTGGCTGCCCGGCTCCCTGCCCTGCTCCCCCTTTCAGGCCCTCTGGGAACCACAAAAATCTAGGACCTGGTGTCCTGGCAACGTGATGAATGCACAGCTCTGGTATCTGTTTTAAATTATCCATTAAAATAAGTACAGTCCTGGAAGAAAAATAAGTACAGTCTTGGAGTTGGGGGGGAGGGGTAGAAGGAGTAGAAAGGGACGGGGTGGGGGGGGGTGGAACGGCTGGGCAGCCTCTTTTTCCAATTGCTTGGGTCAGAAGGAAGGGGGCGGTGTGTGGGCCCTACTCTTGGCTTTCCGAGGGGTCTGTGGCTTGGTGCTTGGGTCCAAGACCCAATGCTTGATTTTGAAGGGAGAGGCTGGGGCAGAAGATAGGAAAAGACAGACCCCAAACTTCTGGTCCCTTCCCCAAAGTTGAGAGTGAAAGGATCTCAGGATCCAGGACTTCCCTGCAGCCCAGCGCCCCCAGGGAACCCAGGCATTCTTTACCCACCCCACCCTGGCATACAGAATCGCAGCTTTGAATGGGCTGCCCACGTGTGGAGGGGGGTAGGGGTGACTCACTATTACTATGGGGTGGAAAGGAGGGGCCACTGGGGGAAGAAGAGTGAGTCACCCTGATGGGCACCAGCCTCAGCAGCACCCCCCCCAACTTTCCTGGATCTGCCTGGCTGGCGCTTTCCCCTGCTTTACACCCGCTTTCCCTCTCCCCTCATCCCTGCCCTTTGCCCACCCACTCTCACCCTCTGGCTCTGCCTTCTACCCACGAAGGCCCCAGACGGTGGGGTGGGGGCGAGCTTGAAGCTGGGAGTCCTGGGCAGGCGGAATCAAGACGGGAGAAGCCGCGGGCCAACCCGGTGCGAGGGACAGGGTGGAGCCCAGTCGGCCACCGCCCGGCGGTCCTCGCCCCTCCGCGCCGCCCCCTCGCCGCCCGCTGCGGGTGTGCGGCGGTCCCTTTAAGAGCGGCGGCCCCTCCTCCCACCCCCTAGACCTATTAGAGCCTCTGCCCGGCGTCGGTGACTCAGAGTGTCCGCGGGAGCGCCGCAGCCACAGCCGCGCACCCAGATTCCGAGGTCCGACAGCACCCGGCCCAGACCCCACGCCTGCCAGGAGCGAGCCAGCCGGCCGGCGCGCTCCGACCCCGCACTCTCTGTCCTTCGGCCCGAGCCCCGCGCCCTTCCCGGGACCTCTGCCCCGCGGGCAGCGTTGCCACCCTGCCGGCCATGGAGACCCCGTCCCAGCGGCGCGCCACCCGCAGCGGGGCGCAGGCCAGCTCCACCCCGCTGTCGCCTACCCGCATCACCCGGCTGCAGGAGAAGGAGGACCTGCAGGAGCTCAATGACCGCCTGGCTGTCTACATCGACCGTGTGCGGTCGCTGGAGACGGAGAACGCGGGGCTGCGCCTCCGCATCACCGAGTCCGAGGAGGTGGTCAGCCGCGAGGTGTCCGGCATCAAGGCCGCCTACGAGGCCGAGCTCGGGGATGCCCGCAAGACCCTCGACTCGGTGGCCAAGGAGCGCGCCCGCCTGCAGCTGGAGCTGAGCAAAGTGCGCGAGGAGTTCAAGGAGCTCAAAGCGCGGTGAGTGCGCCCAGGTGGCGGCGCGCGGGGCGGGAGCGCAGGGCGCAGGCGGCCCGCCGGCCCGGCCCGCCCAGCCCGGCCCAGCCCGGCCCGGCCCGGCCCGGGGCTGATAACTAGGCGTTACAGTCTCCTCCCTCCCCGGAACTGCCCCAGCGGGTGACTGGCAGTGCCAAGGGAAATCGTCGAGACAGGACAGAGAAGGGAGGGGTCTCTGGGAGAGGGTGGCGTGTATAGGGAATGGTGGGGGCATCGGGGCCTAGTAAGGGCGGGTGGCAGGCCCGCATTCAGTCTGGGTGGGGGTTGCCAGCCTTTCGGAGCCCGGGGCAGGGGCTTGGGCAAGGACAGCTGGCCCTGCCTGGTCTAAGTAATCTGGTTACTCAGGGACACATCGGAGTAGGTGAAAGGGTCCTGTTCCAACTTTCTTAGCAGGCTTGGCACTGTGCCAACTTTGCCCAGACTGTCTCTGGACACATGATGCCCATTATTAAGACTGAGCACCCGTGCTGGCAGGTGTCCAGTGGTGCTGGAGAGAGGTTCCCAAGGCAGGGACATGGAGGTGACCCCCGGGGCACTGCTCTTTTCGGGGATCTTTCTAAGAGTTGGGAAGCTCTCCCCCCACTCCCTCATGTCTGGGGCCTTCTCTGGGCTCTGACAGGCCCACAAACAGCTCCAGGAGCTCGGCTCCCCCGCAGCGCCTGCAGCCCTTGGCCTGCTTGGCCCAGGAATGCAAGAGGGGGAGGGAGACCCGGGGAGGAGGCCCGGGAGGTTGTCCACCCACCCAGGTCCCGGGCACCCGCCTTGGCCCTCCGCCTGGGGTCTCCAGGGTTCCGGGCTCCGCTCCTCCCTGCCGCTCTGCCTGGGGCGAGCCACTTTCATTTCCGGGCAAGCCCAGTAGTCTCTGCGCTGGCCCGTCTGCTAGGCCGCTGACGTTTTTCTGATCTTTGCCTTATGAAGCCGCTGGAGCACAGTGACATTTTTGAAATCCAGCCGTTGGAAGCTTCAAGCCACTCCTACCTCACCCATCCCTGCCCCACCCTACCCCACCCCGCTTGACTCCTCCCTCTTTTCTAAAAAGGCCTTTGGAGTCTGGAAATGTGGGCCCTCTTTTCCTGGCCCCAGAGAATTTGCTTTCCCCCTCTTTCCTCCCCTTTTCTCTGTGACCACCCGAACCAAAGAGCCTAGAGGTGCTGAGGTCCCTGGGCTGGGCCCCCCCCCCCCCCCCCCCGCTGGACTTCCTCTCTTCCCCTCCCTTGTCATCCTGGTCTCCCAACGCTTGCTCTCCCCAGAGCCTCTCTGTGTCCAGTGCTCTTTCTGCCCTCCACTGACCGGCCCCTGGCAGTGGGCGAGGTGGATCCATGCCCCGGAGGAGGGTAGATGGAAACTGTGCACAGACACAGGTAGACTTTTGGGGGAAACTGTTGCCAGAGGTCACTCCTGCCTTTTTGCACTGATGATCTGACCAACTTGGGTCACCGGACAGACAGGCAAGCTAGGGGAGCCCCAGACAACTAAACTAGCCTGCTCAGCAAAGCCCCCCCCCGCCGCCGGCTCTCCTGCAGGCCCTTCTCTGCGGGCCCTTCTGCCGGGAGGACATCGGTTGGGAGTCAGGAGGAGCAGCGTCTGCGATCCCTTGCTAACCCAGCCACACCAGCCTGTCTCCTCTGCCTCCTGGTGCAGCTGTCCGGGCCTGTGACACCAGGCGGTGCGGCACGTGGGGCAGGGGCGGGGGTGGTGTGTGTACTTGTTATATTTAGCCACCTGCCTCTCTCTCCCCCACTGATCCTGGCTGGGGAGGCTGGGCTTCCGGAAAACGGGGGTGGGGCTGCACACCTGGATCCCAGGTTGATGGGAGGCCAGGTGGAGACAGAGGGGGCTCGGACTGGGCTGTCCATCCCCTCCCATGTCCCCAGCAGGAGGACCCAGGACTTTCGGCTTCTCTTTGTGCGTGCCGTGCTCAGGGTGAAGTGGCCGGGAGTGGACTAGAGAATCTGGGAGAGGGAGGAAGGCATTGTCTGGACTCCCCACCAAAGCTTAGGGAGAAGGTGTTGTCTGGTTTAATGTTTAATTAGAGCTCAGAGTTCAGGGCCGGGCTTCAGGCTGGGATGCGGAGCTGTCTGTGAGATCCTGGGGCGACCCCTGACCCTGCTGGTACCTCGACCACACCCAGGGGCTTGGGGTGCCCTCTCGCAGGGCTGGGCTATGGGATCCAAGCAGAAACAATACCCCCAGCCCCCCCCACCCCCCACATTCTGTCTGTTCAGGAGTCTGAAACATTTGGACACCCAAGTGTGGTGAAAATGAGGAGCCAAAAGCCCCAGGCAAGCCCCCCCTGGGGTCCAGGCTTGGAGTGGGGCCCATCCCAGGCAAGACAGCTGGGCAGATGACTCAGAAGCTGCCCCCTCCCTTCCACCCTCAGGGCCTTGCGATGAGAGACAGGGAGGGGACAGCAGATGTCTTAAGGGGAGGGATGGGGGCCTGAATGTCTGCATCTTCTGCCCCTGCTCCTCTCCGCCTGCTGGGGCCTTCCTGCCTCCTTCCTTAGGACCTCTGGTGGCAGCCCGGGGCAGGGGCCCTCGGCTGGTGTGCAGCAGGTGGCTCTAGAGCTGAGTGCAGTGACAAGGCCGCAGCACGGGGCCCTGGTCTGTGTCTTCCCGTGTGGAGTCCATGGAGGAAGGCTGAGTCAGAAGTGGGGAGACCCTGGGCCCGCAAAGCAGAAGCACTTCTTCCCCGCGGACGAGTCTGGGTGCCTGACAACTTCCTGTATTGTCCTCCTTCTGCGGCCTCAGGGGGGATGGGCAGGAGAGCGAGGCCTGGGCTCATCCCTGCTCTCACTGGGACAGGAACAGAGATGAAAAGACTTGTCTTGTGTCACACAGCAAGAGAGCGGCAGGTCGGGACTTGAGCACGGGCTTCTGACTATGTCATTAAGCCTTCCTTCTTTAGCTTAGAGGACAGGTTGGAGGGTCCTGGGGCAGGGGCGGGGAGTGGGGGTTGGCCGAGGCTCCTGCAGTCTGGAGATTCTGGCCTGAGACCAGTGGGGCCAGTGATGCCTGAATGTTCTGCCGTCCTGTTCATACCCATCCTTCGCTCTGCCCTGTCCCTGGAAAGACCGAAGACCCTGCCAGGACTTGGACCCTGGGACACAGCTCCGGGAGGCTGGGCATGCCCGTCTTGAGGCTGGCTTGGGACTTGTCATGGGCGGTATCGACCTGGATCCCAAGGAGGTCGTGCCCTTTGGCAGAGACCCAGGGGTAACAGGGGCCTCTGAGGGTACTCGGGCCCAGGCCCTCTCCCTGGGAGCCCCTGGTGTCGTCTCTCCCTGCCACTGCCCCCCCACCTGAAGTCTGCATTCTGATCCCGAGGGAAAGAAGGTGCAGCTAAAGTCAGGGACGGAGCACCGCTTGGGAGCCCAAGAGGAAGAGAAGGGATGGGGATTCCTACTCAGACCCGGATTGCTTTCTTGTGACCGAGGCCCCGGCTGGCACCGCCCCGGCTGGCACGGCCCCGGCCTCCGTTCTGAGACCTCCTCTTGCACAGGGCACACCCGTGCCTCAGTCCTACCCCCTAGGGATTCAGTAGTTCAGTGTCAGGGCTGAAGCCAGGGACAGCTGGGGAACAACTGGGAGAGGGGGCCTTCGCCTACCAGCTGTGCCTCTGCTCCCCTCCCTCCGCCCGCCTCCCTCCTGCAGCCACCCACCAGGTCGGCCTGAGGCCTGGCGCCAGTGAGCTCACCCCATTCCCACCTCCTGGAGCCCCAGTGCCCCTGAAGGCGAGGCAGGCCAACCTCTAACATTCTTGTAAATGTCTGGGGAGAGGTTGCAGGGTCTTCTGTCCCTTAACAAGAGGTGAGGTGGTCCACTAGCCAAGTGACAGGTTGTATGAATGAGGTAGTGGTAGGCCCTCGGTGGCCTAGGCTTGATCCTGCCACTAAATTGCTGTGTGACCCTGAGCAAATCCCCTCCCCTCTCTGGATTTCCCTAGCTGTGAAGTAAAGGGCTTAGAGCAGAAGGTCTGCAGAGACGCCTCACAGAGTAGTACCGTGACCCACAGAGCGACAATCAGTCCTCCACAACGTCCCGCTCTAACTGCGAACAACAAATATACTTAATGTGAATTGGCCAGTGCTGTTCTCAATAGAAATCTTCACCACGAGCCATGGGGTGAAGTGTGCGGACACGCTTGCTTCTCTGTTTCTCAGAGTTTGTTAGGAGCAGGTAATTACAGCATTATGCTCTTGGCTTCTGTTTCTATTGCTGGTAA
Source organism: Helogale parvula (assembly GCA_004023845.1). Lineage (NCBI taxonomy): Eukaryota > Metazoa > Chordata > Mammalia > Carnivora > Herpestidae > Helogale > Helogale parvula. The sequence goes on from PJEM01013938.1 coordinate 29,168, forward strand.
GAAAAGACAGCTCGTTGTGACGCCTGCCCTCTGAGGACAGTGGGAAGGGCTGTGCAGGGGAGAAGGCCTGCGTTGGGGGAGCGGGGAGGCCCTGGGAGAGACAGGGCTGTTACTGGAGAGCCGGCCCTGGTCGGACACGGGTGTTTGACCTTGGGCCTCCTACCTGCTTCCTTCCCTGCACCCCTTTGCGTCCCCTGGGGCTGGGCTCTGAGGGGGTCTTGGAAGGCGACAGAGCTGGGGAAGGCGGGGTGGGGCAGGGAAGGGGTGCTCCCTGTCCCCTGGCGGGGGAGGAAGCCGGGACTGATTCTGGCTGGGATCCCAGGCCCCACAGGAGCTGAGTCACGGCGGAGGGCGGAGTGGAGCGAGGACGGGAGACCCTGGGCTGTCCTGTCAGACAAGAGAAGGCTCGGGTCGCCCTTTGATGGAGAGTTAGCAGCCAGACATGAGGGTGGGCCCCCCACGGGGGACATGGAGGGGACAGAGCACATGTGTCCCTTTAGGGCTGCATCAGAGGGGCTAGAGACCCTCATATCCAGGAGCCCGGTTGCTGGGCAGCTGAGCGGAGAGGGATCCCAAGGCGTCCTTGTGCCGAAGCCCAAAGGTGGCACCTCTGCGCCTGCAGCTTCCCGCTGGAGCTGGAATGCGGCGGGACCGGAACTCCCAGGCCCTCCCACTTCCTGTGCTGATCTTGGGGTGCCGCTCCCACCCTGTCTTGCTGTCATCAAGGATAATAGTCCAGATAGAGGGTTAACGCGTCCCAAAAAAGGGGCTCCTGAGTCAGCCTCTGTGGGGATCCCTACGTGTCCCTTCTTTGGCCAGCGGCCTCCCTCTCTCTCCCCGCCCAGGACATTCTGCCTCTTCCTACGCCTAGGCCACGCCCCAGGCCTCTCCTTCTCTTGGTTTGTCCCCAGGCCCCTCCCTGCATTTCTGTGACAGTGCCAGAGTGACTTATAGAGAGTCAGGCCAAGAAGGAGGAAAGCGGAGTTGGCAGGGACCCTGAGTGAGCAGTTGGTCAGGAAGCCGGCTGCCTGTTGTCCAGGACCCCGGGCCCGGCTCCTGCCGCCTTACAATGCCACGTTGATCCACCCGGCAGCTGTGACTCAGGCCTGGCCTGAGGCCAGCCCCAGCGCCTCTGCTGGAGTTGCGTCTGAGCATGTCCACAGGCCTCCCGGCCCTTCTCAGCACCGGCCCCTCTCCCCCAGCCCTCCCCCTGCCTACAGCTACCACCTGGCTTTGTCTGGGGGGTGGGGGGTGGGGCAGCTGGGCCCAGACCCCAGGCCTGTGCAGTGGGCGGAGGCAGAGCCAGGCCTGCATGGGGAGTTCGGGGTGGGGTTCACCCTGAGGGGCCTACCTGCGCTTTTGGCCCTGAGGCGCCCAGAACGTCAGCGGGTGGGGTCTGGAGACCTTCAAAGGGCCTGGAGCACCTGCTCCCCAGCTTCTCTCTTGAAGGTCTCTTTTCCAGACAGGGCTTCTGCCTTGAGCGCCAGATGTCCCCGCCTTCCCACACCCTGCCGTCACCAGAAGGTGGTGGCGCACCCACAGACCAGCCAACAAACCCAGCAGCGGGTCCTTTTCGGGGTGGGGTGTCCAGCCCCACGGCTTCACGCCCGCTGTGGGAGTGTGCACGTTTGGGCCGTGTCACCCCGGGATCGGGGAGGCAGAAGTTGACGCCTCTCCCAGGCTGTCTTCCGGTGTGCTCGTGTGCCACCCTCCTCACCCCCCCCCCAGGTGCACCACGCCATGCTCAGTGCTCTGTCCCTGTCTGCTGCGAGTGTCCTCTGGTGACCCGGCAGGCAGGTTTTCAGTGCCTGAGCCTTCCCTGCCCAGGCCTTAGTTTCCCCACCGGTAGAGGTGCAGGGGCTGGCCCACGAGGAGGCGGCTGGGAGACTGGAGCTGTGGACTCTTCGCACCCAGCATGCTGGGCACAGCCTGGAAAAGCCCCAGGCCGTAGTGGACAGATAATAAACTGGCAGGTGAAAATGACAGCTGAGCACATGTCGAGGGCGGGGACTAGAGCAGCAGGGCTGAGGCTCCACTGCCCAGGGAGGTGGATGTAGATAGACTGCAGGGGGAGGAGCTGCAGGAACAAAGGGGGCTTGGGCCCAGGTCTGCAGTCCAGGGAGAAGAGGGAACAGCTGTGGCCCTGCTGCCCTCCAGCCCATCCATTCTGCCATGGGGGCGCCCTGCCCTGGCGCAGGGGGCGCCTTGCACTGCCTGGCCCTGCCGCACGGGGCGCCCCGCCCCGCCTTGCACTGCCCTTCCCTGCCACAGGGGGCGCCCTGCCCTTCCGGGCTCAGAGACCTCGGTCTCCCTACTTTCCCGCCCCCCGACTCTTCTCTCTCTCGTCCTGGGGTCTCGCCATGGGGAACTCTCTGTATCGGTGAGGCTGAGGGGCTGCGGCTGGAGGGGACCGGGTCGGGAGCCCCTGCACGGCTGGGCCAGCTCCCGGAGGCCCCGTGGCCGGCTTCCCATCCCCCTTGTGTGTTCAGCGCGGCACGAGGTCTCTGTCCCTGTATCTCTTCCTCAGCCCAGGGGAGGAGGAAGCGAGCGCCTAGCAAGTTGTCCCCAGCAACCGGGCCCAAACAGGCCTGGGCAGCCTGGCTTCCATATCTGGCATCCGAGCTGGGCTGAGGAGGGTGACTCAGCGGGCGGGCCCCTCCTGGCCCCATGCCCAGCCAGCCCCTTTGCAGCCCCCGACGGTGGTGCGCGGCCTCCGCCCGGCAGACCCCCCAGTCCCGGTCCGGCTCTCTGCGCCCTGCCCTCCCTCCCCCCGCCCCCAGATGGGAGCTGCCAGCGGTGGGAAGAGTCAGAAACAGGATGCCCAGCCCTTGTCGCCTCCCGAGGCCCCTGGGATGCAGCCCTCTCGTGCTAGAGGAGCCTGGACGTGAGGGCTGGGCAGGACGTGGGCAAAACCAGGGTCTCCCCTGTGAGCGCTAGAGGATTTCCCGAGCCGGCCTGGGTATTGTCTGCCCCAGGATGAGTCACCTGCAGCCCAGCTCCCCACCCGCGCTCGAGGGGGCCCTGGCACCTGATGTGGGGACAGTCTGCTTGCAGACAAGTGGGGAGGTGGAGCGGCTGGTGGGGAGGGGGAGATGGGGAGGTGCTGGGCCCTGCCCCACCCCCAGCCCTCTTTTGGGGTGTGCGTGTGGCTCCCCAGCCACAACTCCTGAAGGCTGAGTCATGAGCCTGTGGGTGAGCGTGGCTTCTTCCCCACAGATGGGAGCTCCCCAGCCGGACTGAGAAAACCGCAGGGGCCCCTCCCCCTCCCTGCGTGCTGGCGGTTTCCCCTGTGGGCAAAGCTGGTCTGGCCTCAGGCCCCCTTGTTGGTTGGGAGGCCCCCAGCCCCACTGGCTGCCCGGACCGACTTGCTGCCGGCCCCTGGACGTGCTCTGTGCCTCGGTGGCCCCCGTCACACGGTGACGTGCAGGCAGCTGGGCAGACGGAGTGCGCCCGCTGACGTTCTGAGCAGCACTTGCTCCACGTGGTCATGCTGACTGCTGTTGTGGGCCCGCACGGCCTCCGGGAGGCCAGGAGGCTGAGGGTGGGTGGCAGGCTTGAGGGCCTGCGCCCACTCCTCTGTTCTGCTCTGGTCTCCGTGGGCAGGGAAGGCCTTTCCCCAGAGATGCTGCCTGAAGGCTGGGGTGGGGCTGGGGGGCTCCTTCGTGCCCCTCTTCCTCCTGTGGCCGTGGAGGGTGGTGTGGCAGAGGGGAGGAGTCCGCAGCAGCAGAGTGGGTGGGCTGTGACCCTGTCCCTGCTGCCATCGCGTGCAGCACTCGACACGGGCCATTTGCTTCCCTCCCCTGCACCTCAGTTTCCTCATCTGTACACGGAGGGCTTGAGCTGGTCTCATGCTGAGCTCCCTGCAGCTCTCCAAGTGCTGAGAGCCGGCCGTGGCCGACAGCCTGCGGGCTGGGGAGGCCTCTGCTGGGCAGGCCCCCGCCTGGAGCCGGCCCAAGGAGCCGGGAGCCTGCGCCGCCGAGAGCTTCACTTTACCAGCGGTTTCTTCTTTTTCATCCACCCCCCGCACCCCTGCAGCTGGCTCAGCTTCGGAAAAGTTCTGAAGTCATGGAAAGTTGGGGCTGTGCTCCCAGCCAGGGGCTGGGCCGGATGGCAGCCAAAACCTGAGCTGGGTTTTGACTTTATTTTTAGCTTTTCTGGCTGAGCCGGAGGAGGGGAGACATCCTCCAGTTCTGGAAGGGCCTCTTTTCACGGGAGACAGACACTGTTGCCTGTTCAGAGGTGTGGCCAGAGCAGTGAGATTGTGGGGGAGGGGACGTCTCCCTCCAGGTCTTCTCTCCACCATGCCGGGTGTCACTGTGTCCCCTTCCTGGTGGAGCCCATTTGAAAAGTCCTGAGCTGGTGGCAGGAGAGGGCTGCCTGTCCGGGGCCCTCCCTGCGCGGCCTCCTCTAGGCTGACCTCCGCCACTGCGCCGTGTCCCCATGTCACTGTCACCACTGGGCCCCTTGGAGCGTAGAGCTTTTGCAGAGGCAACAGATGCGGGCAGGGCCACTCTGCTTCTTCCCGGGGCAGAAATTTCCCCGCCTGCCCACATTTGGTTTTCCTTGTTTCCCTTCTGCCATGGGGGCTCACGCTCCAGACTCGGGAATTACTGATGGCAGCCAGGGCCAGGGCCCCTGGGTCTTCCCTAGGTCTGCTGCTTGCTCTCACCAGATGCTGGTGGGGTGATCATAACATCTGGAAAGTTCTTGGGTTCCCCAGAGGTGTGGACCCCTCTGTTTCTCCAGTTCAGTATCTTTGGGGCCCAGAAAACGGAGGGAAGTGGGAGAGGCATTCCCTGTGTATGTGCTTATTTGGCTAAAGCTTTACCCATTTGGGGGAGGGAGGAGGTTCAAGTCTGGAGCCCAGATGGACCTGGAGGCCCAGGGGCCACCTCTGGAGCCAGACGCTGAGGCTTGTGGCCAAAGGGTAGCCTTTAGCATTCTTGAGCTCTGTAAGGGCTGGAGGGAGGGCGGCTGGACCCCTGTGCTTGGCCCCAATCATGGGACGCAGCCTGGGTCTGGAAAAGGTCCCATTCCTGACTTTTAACCAGACTTTCCCTTTGCACAGTCCCCGTATGTAAAAGGGGCCAGGAGAGGTGACCAGTACTTTAGGGGCTCCAATTGAGAAGCTGTAGGGATGCCTGGACCTCAGGACTGGGACGCTGGCTGTCTGGGTCTCTGCAGGCTGGATGGGCGGGAGGTGGAGTCAGGGAGGAGGAGGTTAAGGCCCTGTGTGGGAAGGGGCAGGAGACAAAGGTGCCCCTGTCTCTTTGGGAAGGAATGGGAGGAGAGAGGGAGAGGCATTGATCTCACGGGATTGCGCTTTGCCCTTGGCCCCAGGCACGTTCCTGAGCACTGAGTCATGGGAAGGGTGGAGAAGCAGGAAGGGGGTTTTGGGGACCTTGGGGGAAGTGGGAGTCCAGTCGCAGAGGCAGGCAGATGCCAACAAACTACAAGCAAGGGCGCCCTCTCCTGGCAGTTTGAGGGACAGCCAAGCCAGGCCCCGGCTGGGCTGGCTGCCTGGGAGGTGGCTTCTGGCTCTCCCTGGGGAACCTGGCTGTCTCTAGGAACTCTAAACCCTCTCTTCCCTTGCCTCTGTAGCAATACCAAGAAGGAGGGTGACTTGATGGCCGCCCAGGCCCGGCTCAAGGACCTGGAGGCTCTGCTTAACTCCAAGGAGGCCGCGCTGAGCACCGCGCTCAGCGAGAAGCGCACGCTGGAGGGCGAGCTCCATGACCTGCGGGGCCAGGTGGCCAAGGTGAGGCCACCCCCAGGGCTCCTGTGACCCCGCCTCCTCCCAGAGAAGGCCTCCCCCACCCTGCCCACCCTTGCACCCCACTTGCTCTCTGAGGCACCTGGCCGTCCCGTTGCACGGACAGGGCATCAGAGCCCTCCTCCTGCCCTGGTGCCACTTCCCCCGTCCCTGGCTGCCTCCTGCCCGTGCACTGGTGCAGCGGGGATCCGCTCGTCCACAGCAGGGCTGCCTGACCAGGAGCACGTGCCCTTGACCTCGGAGGCTCACGCTGGGCATGCAGCTTATGCTAATAAGTAAAATAGTCTGCAGACGTTTTCACTGAAGTCTGCACCGAACCGTGCCCCCACTGGGTCCCTCCTGGTCCGGCTGTCCCGTGAGAGAGCCAGCGGAAAGCTGAAGTGGATGATTAATCACACTCGGGACGCATGTTCTTGACGCCGGGCTCATGTGTGGCTGCGTTTACTTCCAAAGCACTTTGCTGTCTGCCCTGTGCTCTCGCCTCTCACATCTAAGAAGCCGGCTTGCTCCTGGTTCTGCAGCCTCCCTGCTCAGAGCAGGGCCAGGACAGCGGTCAGGGGCCAGGCTCTCTGGCCCTGCCCTCTCCCAGGCCCCCCGCCCCACCCAGTGCACCCAGCACACGGGGGACACCGGCGGGTTGAGTGCTAGGCCTGGGCTGGAACCTTCTCCAGGCCTCTTGCCCGCAGGTGCGCCGGCCAGAGGGCCTTTCCGGGATCCAAATCTGGGAGGGGTGCTCTGCCACTCAAACCTCAGACATCTTTCTGTGGCAGAGAAGGGGACACCTCTCCATGGTCCAGCCCCTGCATTCCCACGCGGCCGCCGCCCCGTGTCTCCCCCGCTGGGCCCTGCCGGCTCTGGCAGTAATGATGAGGGCCCTGCGGCGCCGTGTGCCTCACCCCTCCGGGCCTTTACACGGGCTCTTCGCTCCTCGGGTCACGGCGGTGTCCTGCTACCCCCCGACCCGGGGCATGTCCCATGAGCCTGTCCTGCAGGCCTCACCCCTTGGAGGCCACCCCAGCCCCGCTCTACGACCCCAGGCACGCTGTGCTGCACTCGTCCAGAGCACTTGCTATGGGGGGGCCTCCCTTCTTAGTGCAGCACCTGCCCAGGATGGTCCTGGCGAGGGAGGGGACCCCGCTCTCTCTGTGACGGCTGAGGCTGTCCATCCCTCACCTATGCCTCCTTCCTCCCAGCTCGAGGCCGCCCTGGGTGAGGCCAAGAAGCAGCTCCAGGACGAGATGCTGCGGCGGGTGGACGCGGAGAACAGGCTGCAGACACTGAAGGAGGAGCTGGACTTCCAGAAGAACATCTACAGCGAGGTGGGGGCCGTGCCCCGTGCGCTGGATGGGCAGGGCTGGGGGGCAGCGGTGGGCAGGGCTCGCCCGCCTGGCTGCCGGAGCACGGGGTGTCCAGCACCCGCCCCCAGCGTGCAGCGGGGTGCCGGTGGCCCCGCTCGGGGCCAGGATGGGGCAGGGAGGCCCGGGCCGCCTCACCCTCCAAGGCGGAGTTCTGATCCGGGCTCCACCTCCCACCGCGCAGGAGCTCCGCGAGACCAAGCGCCGCCACGAGACCCGGCTGGTGGAGATCGACAACGGCAAACAGCGCGAGTTCGAGAGCCGGCTGGCCGACGCGCTGCAGGAGCTGCGGGCGCAGCATGAGGACCAGGTGGAGCAGTACAAGAAGGAGCTGGAGAAGACCTACTCTGCCAAGGTGCGTGCCCCCCCCCCCCCCGCCCCGGCCCCGGCCCCGCCCCGCGCACCCCGCGGCCCTAACCCCGCGCTCTCCCCGAAGCTGGACAACGCCAGGCAGTCAGCCGAGAGGAACAGCAACCTGGTGGGCGCGGCGCACGAGGAGCTGCAGCAGTCTCGCATCCGCATCGACAGCCTGTCGGCCCAGCTCAGCCAGCTGCAGAAGCAGGTGCCGCCCACCCGCCCGGCCTCACCCCTGGCCCCCCCCCCCCATCCAGCCTCTGTCCCGCCCAGAGCCAGTGGCAGTGGTCAGGTGGGATGTGCAGGGCCGGCCCGGAGGGGGGCGGGTGGAGGTGAACACCAGAACGCGCCCCAGGACCACAGGCTGCCGTGACCTGGCTGCTGCTCCGGGCCTCTTGTCGCCCGAGTGACCCTCACCCCTGAGAGCCTTGGCCTCCCAGTTTGAAAACGGCGGCTCCACCTGCCCTCTAGGAGGCCGGTGTGCGGCGTTTAGCTGGCCATGCGTCTGCGGGCGCAGGTGCCAGGCTCAGAACCAGGGGCTCAGTGAGATGCGGGGAAGGGCTTCTGGGGGCTCCGGTGCGGCAGGAACCTGGGGTGGGCGGCCCGGGGGCCCTGGGAGCTCACCAGACCCGGCCCCCTCGCCCAGCTGGCCGCCAAGGAGGCGAAGCTGCGGGACCTGGAAGACTCGCTGGCCCGGGAGCGCGACACCAGCCGGCGGCTGCTGGCGGAGAAGGAGCGGGAGATGGCGGAGATGCGGGCGAGGATGCAGCAGCAGCTGGACGAGTACCAGGAGCTGCTGGACATCAAGCTGGCGCTGGACATGGAGATCCACGCCTACCGCAAGCTCCTGGAGGGCGAGGAGGAGAGGTGGGGCCGGGCGGGCCGGGAGCGGGAGGCGGCGGTGCTGCCCATCCCCCCGCCCGCCTTGACGAGGCCCCTCTGTGTCCCCTCTGTGTCCCCTCGCCAGGCTGCGCCTGTCCCCCAGCCCCACCTCGCAGCGCAGCCGCGGCCGCGCCTCCTCCCACTCCTCCCAGACGCAGGGCTCAGGCAGCGTCACCAAGAAGCGCAAGCTGGAGGCGGCCGAGAGCAGGAGCAGCTTCTCACAGCACGCTCGCACCAGCGGCCGCGTGGCCGTGGAGGAGGTGGACGAGGAGGGCAAGTTCGTGCGGCTGCGCAACAAGTCCAGTGAGGTAGGCACCCCCCCACGCCCCCCGCCCCCGCCCCCGCCCCCGCCCA
>PJEM01013939.1:15315-38092 GCA_004023845.1 Helogale parvula
TTTTTTTTTTTTTTTTTTTTGGATACAGAGACAGAGCATGAGGCGGGGAGGGGCAGAGAGAGAGGCAGAGAGAGAAGGAGACAGAATCTGAAGCAGCTCCAGGCTCCCAGCTGTCAGCACAGAGCCCGATGCGGGGCTTGAACCCACGAACGTGAGATCTGACCTGAGCCGAAGTCAGAGGCCTAACCGACTGAGCCACCCAGGCGCCCCTGAATCGCACATTTTAAATGAGTAAGTTGTATGTGAATTTTGTCAGCGTAAACCCACTTAACATTTGTTCAAATTACAATAAAATTAGTTTCAAATGTTTGGTTAAAAAAAAAAAGGGCAGGGTCGCCTGAGTGGCTCAGTCGGTTAAGTGTCTGGCTTCGGCTCAGGTCATGATCTTGCAGTTCGAGGGTTCAAGCCCCACGTCGGGCTCTGTGCTGACCGTTCAGAGCCTGGAGCCTGCTTCAGATTCTGACTCGCTGTCACTGTGCCCATCCCCCCCATGCTCTCTCTCTCTCTCAAAAATAACTAACTAAACATTAAAAAATATAAATGTGCCTCAGGGGCGTCTGGGTGGCTCAGCTGGTTCAGCGTCTGACTCCTGATTTTAGCTGAGGTCATTCATGATCCCAGGATTGTGGGATCAAGCCCTATGCTGGGCTCTGTACTGAGCGTGGAGCCTGCTTGAGATTCTCTCTCTCTCTCTCTCTCTCTCCCCTCCTCCTGTGCACACGCTGTCTCCCTCTAAAAAAAAAAAAATGTATATATTTATGAACACACACGTATCTGTATCTATTTCATAACCAATTTTCTTCAGCTTCTGGAGACTTCTGCGCACACACTTGCACACTGTTGAAAGCTCCCAGTTAAACGAAGTTCCAGAAGTTCCATTTGCCCCTTTGGAGAAAGGTCTACAAAACCAATTAATAAAAGGACTGCCAGACTTACCAAATAAAAATACAGAACACCCAGTTCCCTTTGAAATTTATATATGTAACAAAAATTTTTTTAGGGTGCAGTAGTTAAAGAGGAACTCTTTAACTAAATCAGTAGCTGTATGTTAATACTGTATTTAACGTGTATTATGTATAAAGTGCATGCACTGTGCACCAAACAATTCAGTCCTCTATTTTACCTGGCAAACCCTAAGGGGTAGGGCTGCTGCCAACATGCTGGCCTGCAGGAGGCACAGGGAGGAACTTGGTAACTGTGACATCTTTGTGGGTTGGACGTGTCTCCTAAGTCATGCTGAAGTCCTAACCCGCAGGAACCCATGAACGGGGCTCTTTTGGAAACAGATCTTTCTAATTTGCAGATGTAATTAGTTAAGCTGAGGTCACAGTGGATTAGGACGGACCTAAATGCAATGAGCGGTGTGCTGATGAGACGAAGGGAAGTTGGACACAGACACACAAAGACAAGACAAGAGACACCAGGGGCCACCGGAGCCACTGAGAGTCTGGAGGAGGCAGGAAGGCTCCTCCCGAGAGGCCTCTAGAGGGAGCACGGCCCTGCCACCCCATCGTTCGGATGTGTGACTTCTCCAACCAGGAGCCGGTCAGTCTCTGTTGGTGGCGCTGCGGTAGGAGCCCCGGGGAGTAGCACAGGGCGGTCTGCATCCGGTGCGGAGCCGGCCGAACGCCTGAGCTGTCCCATCTGCTAATCCTGCGTGCATCCCGGGGGACAGCCCCTGCGGCTGGCCCGCTCACGCGCCCGGTGAGAACGAACCTCAGACGTGCTAAATGCCCACAGCCGGGTCCTGAGGTGTGCAGATTCTGGTTCTCAGAAAGTCATGTTTTGGGGGAAAAGGTCAACTAGTCTCTGTTTGCCCAAATCAGATTCAGAATGCCGGAGCCGGCGGAGGGAGAAAGCGGGGCTCCCCCCTCCCCCCCACGGTGGCCTGCGCCCACAGGGAACCCCGATGAGCCGCGGACGTTCTGGAGAAGAAACCTGCTGCTCTAAGGGCTGTCTTTCCGTTCGTTTTTTTCACGTGCCAGGCAGCGAGCCACGCTGGGTGCGGGGGCCAAGCCTGTCCCGAGGTCACCCGAGGGACAAGCTGAGTAACTCGAGGCCATCTCTAGGAACGATGGCAGGGGTGCAGTCAGTCTATGGCCATGGCCTCTTCCAGAGTGATCCTGCCTCCGGGGGCAGTGGACAATGTCTGAAGACATTTGCTGTTGGTGTGACTGGGGGTGGTCCTGGCATCAAGCGGGTGGTGGCTAGGGACGCTGCTCAACCCTCCATGATGCCCAAGAAGGCCCTAAATGGCAGCACCGAAGAGGGGCATACGCCTTCTTTCCGACTGGCAGCAAAGCCGTCGATAAGCCCTGAAGGCCAAGTCTGGAGGCTGGGCCCCCAGGACAGCTGAAGGTGGGGCAGCCTGCTGGGGAGGGGGTTAACAAGGGGGGGTACACACAGTCATCAGCGGTGCTACACACCCCCTGGGGGTGAGAGGGAGCCGGTCCCAGATCGGGGAAGGGCTGCCATGATGTGGATGGTCTTGAAATACGGCAGAACCTTGGATGCTCGTAACTTGTTTGGGGAATGTTCTGGAGGACAAGCCAGCATCTCTGACAGGTTTTACCTGGAGAAACGAGCGGCGTCCTGCCGTGTGCGTCTTACAGGACTCCGAGTGTCACCGGATCACAACTGGGCCAGTGGTTCTTGAAATCTGCTTTGACAGGCACGTGCTTCAGGTGACAAGCGTGTTCCCAGAGCGAATCGTGATTGCAAACTGGGGCTTTGCTGGTGTTTTACTGTTTGGGGCACCTGGGTGGCTCAGTCGATCAAGCATGTGACTCCTGACTTTGGCCCAGGCCATGATCGAACAGTCTATGGGCGCTGTGCTGACAGCAAGGAGCCTGGCTGGGATTCTCTCTCTCCCCCTCACTCTCTACCCCTCCCTGCCTCATTTGTGTGTGCTCGCGCGCGCGCGCGCTCTCTCTCTCTCTCTCCCCAAATAAATTGCATCCACCTCCTCCTCCAGGACTACCCTGCACCCACCAGCCGGCCCACGTCAGCACAACGTGGCCACCCAGTCAAGTCTGTGGGCTTAGGTTCTCCGAGGAGTGAAAGCACGTTAGGGTTCTGTTGGTCTAATCCGCAGCCTAGGTCTCCTCCGGCCCCTTGCACGTGTCAGCATTCACCTCTCCGTGGGACTTGGCCGCACGCCGAGTACGGCTGGCTGGCAGGCAGGTCTGTCCTCTGCTTGAGCGGAGCAGGCCCAGTTCAGGGCGGGTCTGGCCAACTCCGGGTATACGGCACAGGGGCCCCGGAAAGGGATGCGGGCGGCTGCATCCATCTGCTCTGCCTTTGTTTCCCGTCTCTGTGTCGAGACCTCTGGCGGGGCCCCTGCCCTCACGGTCCTCTCCCGCTCCTCCAGACAGCAGCCAGTCCCTCGTGCCGAGGCCCTTGGCACTTCTGCGTGGGCCTTTTCGCCTCCCAGCCTAAGGCCCTCCCCAGCCGTCGTCTGGCATTAATTAAGGTATTTTCCTAAACAAGCCCACTCGTGTCTGTGCAGTGGGTTCTGGTGCCCCATCCTGTACCATGTCGTTGTGAAGGACACACCACCGCCCCTTGGCAGGAGGTCACGGCCGCCATGACAGACCCCTGTAGCTCAGCATCTACGAACAACAGAGGCTCACTTCTCTCGCGGTATAAGGACTGGGTTCAGCGGTCTTCCCCCCAATTTCACACCCACCGAGAACCTCTGAATCTGACGGAAGTAGAGTCTCTGCCAACAGTTAAGACGAGACTGTAATGGCTTAGGGTGGGCCCTAAATCCAATGACTGGTGTCCTTATAAGGAGAAACAGGGACACACGGCAGGGAAGGAGCCCATGCAGAGACACATGCAGAGGGAGGAGGGATGTGTCCACAAGCCAAGGACCGCCAGAGCCCCCAGAAGCTGGCAGGTGGATGTGGGACAGACGCGCCCTCCGAGCCCCAGAGGAACCCGTCCTCCAGACGCCTGGATCTCAGACTTCTTCAGAAGCATGGGATCATTACTATCTATTGTTTTAAGCCACCGGGTTACAGTGCTTTGTTCCGGCAGCCAGAGGAGCTCCCGCCGTGGTTTCCCCACTGCGGTGGGTGGGGGCTCGGCCACACCGCCACCCTCCTGGCGCTGGGGCCCGGCTGAGGGGCAGCCAGCATCAAGCACAGAACGGGCTCCTGGGGTGGACAGGGAGGGGTGAGGGGACACGCGTGCTGGCCACAAGCTTTGCTCACCTTTTATCAGCCGGCACCTGGCCGCAGCCGTCCCCGCACTGGGTGGGGCAGGAAGCGCCATCACCCATGCCCTGGGCACAGGACCCACAGAGACTGCAGCAAGGCCACCTCGCTTTAGGTGCAGACCGCCGGTGGGCCCCCAGGGAGGGTTTCTCGAAGGAGCTGACACTTGAGCTGGGCCTCTGGAGGGCAAGGTGGCCGGGGAAGCCCTGAGGAAGCTGGGACAGGGAGCATGGGACCCCCACCACAGTGGAGGGTCGTTTTCTACTGTGATGGAGCAAGTTAGTGCCAACTTAGAGGCTTCAGACAACACGCGGCAGACCGTCTCTGTGGGATCGGAGTGCAGGGCACACGTGGCCCGGAGTCCTGCTGAGATGTCCCCGAGGCCAGCCTGGCGCCGTGCCTGTGCGGCCTCCGGGGCAGGGGCCTGCCTCTTCCAGGCTCACCAGGCTGTTGACAGAACTCCCGTGCTGGCAGCTTCGTACCTGTGGGGTCCTGCTTCCCCACGGCCAGCGGAGAGTCTGTGACCTCAGGGCGACCTGCGTCCCCCTGATTAGCTCAGGCTCACCCAGAATCATTTCCTTTTGGATGAACGAAAGGTCAACTAAGCAAGAATCTTCGTTCCATCTGGAAAACCCTTTCACCTTCACCATACGTCACACTGTCAGAGACACGAAACCTGTCACATCGCAGGTTCTGCTCACACTCAAGGACAGGTGTCCACAAGGTCCTGAGCCACTGGGGACCATCTTAGCCTTCTGCCTGCCACACCATCAAACACACAGAGCAGGTGAGAGATGGGGCCAGGAATGGCCCACAGGAGGCAGGCGGGATGAGAGCCGGAGATGCGGCCGGTGGCACCTGCAGTCGCAGCAAGAGAGACTCAGGACGTGTCTCTGGGGTTTGTGCTCAGTGCCCAGAATCACAGCACCCGCCTTCCCCCGATTTTCCACGCTATGGGGGTAAGGGTCCGGAGTAACACAGCCTCTGCCCCGGTCTACGGAGGGCTTCCTGGCCCAGTCCACCGGCAGCCCCGCAGCGAGGCGCCTGCCCACCTGAGCACGCACTTACTGTCACTCCGTCATCCTCTCTTCTGGATCCCACCCCGACGCTCCATGCAGCACGATGCTGGAGGGAAGGTCCCTGCTTCTCCCCCAGGCTGGGTGGGGAACAGACACGCCACCCTTGCCTACCACTGTGACTCCAGGGAAGGGCCACGGACCACAGGGGAGATACTCAATGCGGTCTCCCCTACTCACAGTGGGTAAACTGAGACACAGACGATGTGCCCCCGGAGCAGAGCCAACACAAACACTTAGGTCTTCCGTCTGCCCCTCGGCACCTGCCTCCCTGAAACTACCCCAGCTGTGGGGTGCCAGCACCACGCATGGCACTCACAGGCAAGGGCCCGGCGTCTCCTCTCAACCCCCGTGGGGGGGGGTGTGTGCACAGGTTCTGCCGGGAAGGCTTGTCCTCGACGTCCCTTCTCCAAGTGGCGGAGCTTCGTGTACGATTGGGCGGGTGACTCCCGGAGGGAAGACGACTGCGGACCGCAGGACAGACATGGCATGCCCAGCGTTTAGATCATGCCCTCCACTCCTCCTTGGCGCCTTGCACAGGACAGATGGGCCCCAAAGATGTGCACACTCCCGTCCCTGGAAACCATGCATATATGGGATTAGAATAGGGACTTAAAAATAGATTATCCAGTACACACACAAGCGGGACACAGCTCACACACAAGGGAAGGAGCTCCTGACGCACGTGAGACTTGGAATCCTGTCCGGGGCGTCGTGCTGAGTGCGAGCACCAGATCTCCGAAAGCTCCGTGCTGTCTGCTTGCATCTAGAGCATTCTGAGGGAGTTCTAGAGACGCACAGCAGATGTGTGGTGTCCCGGGGCTAGCGGTGGCTGTGGGGGTCGCTGGAGGGAGCTCTCTGTGGTGACTGGAACGTCCTGGATGTTGACCAGGGTGGTGGGTACATAAGTCTGCGGTCACGTGAAGGCTCAGAGCTCTCCACGCCAGGATACTGCGTCAGTGTCCCGGCTCTGACGTTTCGTTATACATACACAAGATATAACCGTTGGGGGAAGCAGAGAGAAAGGTGCCAGGGACCTCTCTGGACTAATTCTGCAAATTTCTGTGGATGTATAATTATTTTAAAATAATAAATGAGAAAACAAAAAAATTCTCGGGGTACATGGTTGGCTCAGTCAGTAGAGCAGACTCTTCATCTCAGGCTTGTAAGTTCGAGCTCCACGTTACGTACAGAAATTACTTAAAAACAAAATCTTAGGGGCGCCTGGGTGGCTCAGTCAGTTGAGCATCGACTTTGGCTCAGGTCATGATCTCACTGCTCGTGGGGTTGGAGCCCCGCGTCGGGCTCTATGCTGACAGCTCGGAGTCTGGAGCCTGCTTTGGGTCCTGTGTCTCCTTCTCTCTCTGCCCCTCCCCAACTTGCGCTCTCTTTCTCTCACGAATGATTAGAAAAATAAATAAAGTAAAATAAAATTTTCATTATTATTATTTATACTCTATTTTTGAGATAGAGACAGAGCATGAGCGGGGGAGGCACTGTCAGAACCTGCCTGGAATTCTCTTTTCCTCTCTCCCTGCCCCTCCCCCATGCATGCAAGCAAGTAAGCATGCTCTTTCCTTCTCTCTCCTCTCTCCTGAAATAAATAAAATTAAAAAACAAAGCAAAACCAGATAAAAAACCCTCCTAGGGCACACGCAAGCCTTGAGGGACTTCCTCTCTTTCCCTAACCCTTGTTCTGGGCCTCAGCAGGTATCATTTAGTTCCTCTGACAAGTAGGGCTTACCGGTCGGGGCTGTGGAGCTAGACTTATTTCAGATCTTCGCTCCACACTGGACAAGTGACTCAACCTTCTCCTCTCTGGGTTTTCTTGTCTGTAAAATGGGTTGTGCTCCTGGGAACCCTGAGCCGCCATGTAAGCAGCCAGCCACCTCGCTGGAGCAAGCTCGGGAGGACACCGCGTGGGAGGGAAGCCCCGAGAGCACATGGAGAGGCTCCAGCTGACGGGCCAGCTGAACGCAAGCAGACGGCCCCTGGGAGGACCGGAGGGACCGCGGCTGAGCCCGGGCCGGGCTGCAGACCTCGAAGACATGAAGTTGGTTGTTCTGGGTAAGAGGCTTTGTGCTGGTTTGTGATACAGTGAAAACTAAAATAATGGGGCCAATTATCATACTGATCTTTTAGGGTTTCTGCGTTAAATAAAGTTAATAATTGAAAAGCACTTTGATGTTTGTTACTATTTTTTAATGTTTTTGATTTCTGAGAGAGGGAGACAGAGTGCGAGCGGGGGAGGGGCAGAGAGAGAGGGAGACACAGAATCCAAAGCAGCTCCAGGCTCTGAGCTGTCAGTGGGGCTCGAACCCGCAAACTGTGAGATCCTGACCTGAGCCCTCCAGGTGTCCCCGTTGTTACTTTATTACACGTTTTCATCACACCTGAGCTCCCTGAGTGCAGGTGTCCTCACGAGCCTATGGCCAGTCCCTGTCAGCAGTCACATATTTGTTTAAAACATAAAAACACAGGGGCGCCCGGGAGCTCGGCCGGTTGAGTGTCGGGCCCTTGATTTTGGCTCGGGCTGTGACCCCAGGAATTGAGCCTGCTTGGAATTGTGTCTCTCTCCCTCTGCCCAACTCCCCCACACGCTCTAATATAAAAAGTAAAATTTAAAAGCACGTAAGCATACAGCTCAAGTCACGGAGACTCACAGCTGCACAGAGGGTCTGCTCGGAGGCAGCAGAACTGCCCGGAGAACGTTCTCTAACAAGATCCGCGCCTCTCGGAATCAGCTAAGGCTTCAGCCTCCTGCGGGGACGTGTCACGAACAGTTCTTACTCCGTGCACTTGGACCCACCTCGCTGCTGCCGGGAATTTAGGGGGCCCCCGAGCTTTTCCGCGCCGCAAACCCGGCTGTGGGCACATCCGACGGCACCCTCGGGACGAACCCCCCCCCCCCAATCGATCGGAGGCTCCGAGCGCCCGGAAGGACCCCGCGGGACGAGCGCTCTCATCCCCGCTCACGAGACGACGCGCCAGGACCGTCCGCAGCTCGTTGGCGACCCAGGCGCGCGGACGCCCACCCGCAGACGGGCAACGCGCAGCCCGGCCCCGGCGGCTCCACCAGGCGACGTCTGATTTTTCCAAAATGACTGAACAGCAACTTCAAAGCTGCCTGCGAACTGAGACCCGAGCAGAGTTACAATCCGTTCGAGTCCCTGCCGAGGCCTGGAAGGGGGCCGCCGCGGGCCGCGGGCCCCGAGCGGGCGGGAACCCGGCGGAAGTGCCTTCCTTCCCCCCCCGCGGGGCAGTTCCCCGCGGCGCCCCGTTCGCAGTCCGGGCCCCCGACCCCGCCTCCCCGGTGGTCAGCCCCGCCTCCCCGGTGGTCGGCTACACCCCGCCTCCACCCCGGCGTCTGCTCCCCTCCGCCCTCGCCCCCCCCCACGATAGCTCCACCCCCCGGTCGTCAGGTTCCCCGACCCCCAGGCCTCAGGCGCAGCCCGCTCCCCCCCCACCGCGTCGGCTCTCCGCTCCTCCCTCCTCCCCCGCCCCCGGCAGCAGCGGGACGTGAGTCCGGGGGCCACAGGCCCCGGCGGCGTCGTGCTGAGGGTCACGCCTGGCCGAGCCCCGGGGGATTAAGCTGACGTGAAGCGACGCGACCCCGCAGGGCGGCGCACGCGTTGGTACCTGCTTCCCGGGCCGCTCCCACAGGCTGCGCCCTGAGAACCGTGGCAGCACGTGGCGCCTCAGGAACGTGGGGTTCTGGAAGGTTCTCTCCGGCCACGGGAGGCCGTCTTGGCCAGGCCGCGGCGCCTAGAGGCGGGTTCACAAAGAGAACTGGGCCGAGCCCTCTCACAGGCTCGCGTGCCGGGCCGGCGGAGAAGACCGAGGCCGCCCGCCCTCGCCGCCCGCTAGGGCCCCTCGGCTTCGCGCCGGCGCGCCCTCGCGGCGCCCGTCAGTCACTCGCGCGCGCGCCCGCCGGCCCGCCCGGCGCCTGTCCGTCAACCGCGCGCGCACGCCCAGCCGGGCAAAGGGGCGGGGCCCGGGGCGGACAGGAGCGCCCCATTGGTTGGCCGCGGGGTGGAGCTTGGCGGCGGCGCCAGGCCGGCTCCGCCCCCGGCCCGCGGGGAGCGGCGGCGGCGGCGGCGGCGGCGGCGGTGGAGGCGGTGAGCGCGGGCGCGGGCGGCGGCTGGGGAGGCTCGGGTGCCGACGCCGTTGGGCCGCCGCGGCCTCCTCTTCCTCCGCTCAGTGCTCGGCGCTCAGGGACGCCGCGCTGGGGAGGCCGGCCGCCC
Source organism: Helogale parvula (assembly GCA_004023845.1). Lineage (NCBI taxonomy): Eukaryota > Metazoa > Chordata > Mammalia > Carnivora > Herpestidae > Helogale > Helogale parvula. The sequence goes on from PJEM01013939.1 coordinate 24,856, forward strand.
GGTGAGCCCTGTGGCCCGCGGTCGGCTGGCGGGGACTGAGGCGGCCGGGCCGAGACTGGGTGGAGGGCCGAACCCCGAAAGGAGGCCCCTCCGGGGCTTTGAGCGGGCCCCGGCCGCGTTCGCCCCCTCCTCTGTTCACCGCGGCCCCGCATCGGCTGCGTGTGTCCCGCGTCCCTTCCCGGAACCCCGTCTGCAGCCGCCCTCACCCGCCGCCTGCGCCCCTCTGTGCGCGAGGGAGGCCCCCCTCTGCTCTGCATCCGCAGCCAGGCCCGTGTGTCCCCTGCGGTGACGAGCGGCCCGCAGCTGTCCCCGTCCTTCCAGGGCCAGTGCAGGCGAAGAAGGAGCGGTCGTTTCCTCCCATTTTAGTTTTTTGCAACTGGGGGCAACTGTTTACTCCCCGAACGGGGGAGGGTCGGAAGCTTTGTTTCAGGCGCTCTCCTGCGGAGGGGGGAGGCAGGCCTTCAGCGCCCAGCGGAGTCGCTCCGGAGCCTCTTAGACGCGAGCCGCAGACCCCGGGGGTAGGGGGGCGGGGGGCGGCGGCTGCGTTTTATTTAAGAGAAACGCAGGCGCCTCCCTAGGTACCCGGGCCAGTCATTTCTTCTCGACGAGGAGCATCTCCGCGCAGGCTCCCAGAACGGCCCCCCAGTCCCTCGAGGAGAAGCCCCAGCAACCCTGCCCTTGAGTCTGTGCTAACGTGGCAGGCGGTCGCGTCCATGAACCACTGTGCACATTTTGTTGCAGGGGCACATCGCGTCAGACCTTCAGGTGCCTTGTGCCAAATCATTACCCTTGCCACATGAGTCCAAATCATGACGGACGCCAAGTATGTCCTCTGCAGATGGAAAAAGCGATTATGGCCTGCAAAGGTGACAGCCGTTGTGCCGTAATTTCAGGAATTAGAAATGACGTCTAGGTGACAAGTAAAATCTTTATCAGGAGTCAGCTAGGAGTTCCTTTGGTGAAATAATTGAGCCCAGGCAGTTGGCGCTCGTATCTCTTGGCACGGATCCTCCTTCCCCGGTTAATGGGGTTCTGGTCTGGTACTTTCAAGGTTACACTTCCAGAAGTGTCTTTTTTTCCTACACTTAAGAAAATTAACACTTCGCTTTAAAAAGGCATTTAAAATGGCAGTATGTAATTCCAGGAAATATCTGGGACGGAGCCCTGTGATAGTAAATAATGGGAGTGCCCTGGGAGGCTTTCCAGCAGCGTGACAGGGAGAGGGCTGAGGCTGGGGCGGCCCGGCCTGCTGCCTGCCTGGCCCTGCCCCTGCCCTCCCGGGCCTGGGTTTCCCCACCTGGAAGGGGGTGGGATTCGGCAGGAGATTGCTGAGGTCCTGGGGTTGTAGCTTTAAGAATTAGGGGCTCCTGCCGCTCGGGGCTGCTTTGTGTCAACTGTTTTTGTGTCTTAGTAACAAGGGTTTTTTGTTTTTGTTTTTTGCTTTTTTTTTTAAATATAGGTTTTGGCCAGAACGGAGATGTCAACAAAAAACAAGAGAAAAAAGGAATTTTTTCTAAGTGTTCAAATACTCTCCCTAGATGAAAAGTTAAGTGTTGTGGGCTTTTTTTTTTTTTTTCCTGAATGGGATTTCTGATACTGTATCCCCCCCCCCCCCCAAAAGTGAAGTAAGCTCTGAAGCGGTTACTAAGTCTTTAGTTACCGTAACTGACTTGTGCGGCAGTACTCCTAAGAGGCAGACGCTGATTTCTGTGTGGCCGCGTGGAGATGGAAGATGATACGCAGCACCCTGTGCGGGAGGCAGCGGCGCAGGACCAGCACATGGCCACGCGGGGCAGCTCCTGCAGGCCCCACGCGGATGTCTCCCTCCCACAGACTCGCGTGTCTTTTTCTCAGAAGTTGTGTGCAGGCCGTCAGTTTTGAGGCGTGCGCTGTTTCAGCCTGTCCGTCTAAAGAGAAGCTATGATTTAGCATTCAGACAGCAAATACGTGGCTACGTGGCAGCGTCCTTCTCCTCGTTATCCAGCGATGGAGGAACAGAACGTTGCCCAGAATGATTACAATGCCCGAGTCACGTAGGATTGTGGCATTGCTGTGTCTCACGGAAGAATTCCCAATTCAAAGAGACTAAAACCTCGTCCTCTCTGGTTCCAGCTCCCCCAGGTCCCCTTCCCTCTTCAGAGCGGCCTCCTAAGCTCGCTTAGTCCCCAACTCACACTTTCCCTGCGGCTGGGAAAGTAATTGAATAAATTGAATACTCCAGTTTAAAAGGAAAGCGCATCCTTTTAAACTAAAACACACCTGCTGGGCTGTAAACAGCTTTTAGTGACATTGTCTTCTACTCTGAAAGTCTAACAAAGGAGTTATTTGTGTAGTTTAAAGTCGGATTTGCCTACAAGTCACAATTTGAGTTCATTTTTACTCTTAAATCCAGCCAAGCTTTTCTGTCTTAAAAGGGAAAAAAGCAAAAAGAGCACATTCACCAGCGTGCTTACTGCCTCTAAACTCAGGCACACGTATTCCTAGTTGGCCAAGACTTTTGGTTTAAGTGGAAGGTTGAGCAGGGAGAAAGTGAATTTAATTCTTTTTTCTTCTAAAGAAAAACACGTTTGAAACTGTCTTCGTGGCCTTGGCTGGTGGCGGCTAACGGCGTTTCTGTCCCCGCAGAATTGAGGTGAGGAGCACGGAAGCGGAGACCCTGCAGACGGCTCACATCGAGCGGATCGCTTCAGCGTTGGGTAAGAGAGCGGCTAAGTGACAAAGGGTCAGTGTGGGAGGGTGGGAAGACCCCTCTTTCCAGGGAGCCCTGAGCTGCAGGAGGGGAAGCAAACAGATCTACTTCCTTAAACCCTTACAGAGCCGACCCCGGAACCGACCCCGGCGCGGCCGGCTGCGAGCGTTGGGATCTGCCGGTCACACCCGTGGCCTCCAGTGCACATAAGAATAAGACACGGGGCGCGTTTGCCTCCATGAGGAGAGGGGGGAAGACGCGTGCTTTCTCCTCCCCCCACCCCCACCCCATAGTAAGATTGCAGAAATGGCCTTGGCGCTGCTCTCTTCTCTGCCTGGGGCTTGAGAGCAGTGGGTTGCGTATTTAGATCCTGTAGCCAGGCTCCGGGGAGAGAGGACTGTGTGACCAGCTCCCTTTGGACACCCCTCGTGTGCCAGTGCCCTCCTGGGTGGGGGCGAGGCCGGTCAGAGATGGGAGGCTGACACCCCCGCCTCGCCTGTCCTAGGTGGGGGCGCCCGAGCCGGCGCTGGGGCCATTGCCCGCCTCCCTGGCGGCAGCTCGGCAGACCAAGCAGAGGGGTCTCCTCGCCTTCGAGCGGGGCCACGCACCCCTGTACCAGGAGCTGTTTGTCGTGTGGAAAGACCGGGAGTCCTTCCAGGGGTGTTTACGAAATGGGGTCTACTTTTCTGAGTCTTTAGAAAAACCGCTTTTGTTCCCTGCGGCGTCCACTGGCATATCTTGGGCAGGCTGGCCGTCGCCTGTCAGACACTCCTGGTCACTTGTTCAGATCGTGTCGGGGGCTGGTTATTTGTGGGAGCTTTTAACATGAAATGGGGAGAATACTGCGGTGGTAGGCGCTGTGCCCGCTGAGTTCTGGTACCGCAGCCGTCACCTCGTTCAGATAAGTAGTCCTGGCCTGTGTGTCGGACTGAAGAAACAGAACTGCTGCCACCGGGAGGTCAGGCTGAAATCTCCAGGCTCGTGATGCTCTTTTCTGGCTTCGAAGCGCCCTTGCAAAGAAGGACAGAAAACTTAGCAGCACACAATGGGTCCCTTTCACGGGCCGTCCCTCACTCCCACCGCCCCCCAAGGATACGCTGCCAGCCGAGTTCTTTATGGAGTTGGCAAGGCTTTTTCTTGACTCTGATGGAATTTGCAGTCGTGAGGCTGAGCCTACTGGGGAAGCGGGAAGCGCCTGAGCACGGTTTGCTGGGTCCGCCGGCCCTATTGTTGGGGAACCTGGAGGGATTTATCTCTGTAACCCGGTCAGGTTAGGGTCAGCCAGTTGGTTTGTGGAAAAGCAGAGCCCCCTGCGGCCCTGAACAGTGGATGTTGTTTTGTGGCCTGGGCCCCCTTCGGGGAAGACCTCCCTTCAGGTGTGACGGCCACCACGGACCCTGTGCGGGGCCTGCGTGACCGGCGGCCTGGCTCGGTGGTCACCAGGCTTTGTCTGCTTCCCGCTCTTGCAGCTGCCCAGCACGAGGGTCCCACCGAACCCCTGGAGGAGCTGGCCTACAGACGCTCCCTTAGAGTGGCCCTGGACGCGCTGGGCGAGAGCGCTGCTCCGCCTCCAGAAAGCCCTTCGAGGGAAGGAGGACCTGCTCCGCGTGCACGAGAGAGGCCCCCGGAACTGGCTTCCTTGCTCTGTGACCCCGGCTCTTCTGGCCTCCAGGAGGCTGTGCCGGGCAGATCTGGACCCGAGAAGAGGGAGCGTGTCCACCCAAGGCTGTCAGGTTCCCCCACTTGTGAGAAGGACCCCAGGTGCAAAGCCGACCACAAGAAGTGGCTTGGGAAAAGCAGAAGCCCACGAGCCTTGGCTGCCCCGCCAGCAGGAGGTGGTTCTCGGGGCCGTAGTGGGTCCAGAATGTGCTGTGCAAGTCGGACGACCCCCAGTAAGCGGGGGAGGGGTTCAGCCCGGGAGCCCAGCATGGGCCGGAGCGCGCCTTCGCTCTCAGAGGGAGCCGACCACGAGAAAAGCAGCCCGGGCGCTCCCGGCTCACCCCCCCGAGTGAAGGAGGAGGGGCTGTGGGCCGGAGGACGAGCCCCTAGTTTGCGTGTGCGCAGCCCCACCGTGCCCCCAGCCTGCCCGGACGCCCAAGGCCGCCCTGCCAAGCGGCTGTGCGCCGATGGTGACCAGAGGCCACCCACTACGCAGCTGGAGCGGGGGGCAGTGGTGTCCTCCAGGCAGGGGCCCAGGAAATGCATGACCCTGCGCAGCGCTGCCAAACTGCGCCCGCCTACCCCCCAGGCGCCCACGGAGGACACAGGAGATCTTCGAGTCCTGGCGGAGGAAGCCCAAGGTCTGTGGCCGGGAATAGCCTCGCGCCGGCGGAGGGCGGGTCAGGGTTCCCCCGAGTCCCGAGGGGGGCCGGCTCCCGGTGCGGTTCTCACCAGAGCCTCGTGAGAGTCGATCAAAATAGGTGCAGGGCAGGATTTCTTGGCTCCTTTCTGGCCATCCGTCCCGCCGGCTTGTAGTTAGCCCAGCTCCTCCCGTGTTCTCGAGTCTTCAGTTTTGTTCTGAGCCGGAGAAGGTTCGGGGCGCTGGAGGAAGGCTGCGCTGCACCCCAGGCCTGCGACCTGACGGTCGGACCCGCGAAGCTAACTCACTGCCGCGGACCGGCCGGGAGTCTCGGAAGTGATCCACTCCCCCGGCAGGCTCCCAACCTTTGTTTCCCCTACGCTTATTTATCTTAGAGAGAGAGCAGGGAAGGGCGGAAAGAGAGGGAGACGCAAAATCCCGAGCAGGGTCTGTATTGTCAGCACAGAGCCCAGCGTAGGGCCGAAACCCACGAACCGTGAGATCACGACCTGAGCCGAGGTTGGACGCTGGACCCCTGGGCTCCCGGCACGCTGAGAATTCCCAGGAAGACACTGTGTGTCTGCAGTCACACACTGCGGCTCCTTCTGTCTTTACGTTGCGGGGTCCCGGTGTCCGGGACGCGGAGCGAGAAGCGGCCGCCTCTCCGTGGTCCGGCACCTTGGGACCCTCGACCCCGTGTTCTCTCCGCCCCTTCGTTCCCCTCGCCCGAGCCCAGAGCGCCGCTTTGTGTGCCGGCCTTTCATGGAGACGGGAGAGCCCTCCCCCTCCTCGCGCTCTCTGCCTCTCTCCCACTCCCTCTGCCTCCTGCTCGTTTTTCTTTTAAACGTACGTTAGTCAAAGTGAACCCTGTTTGGCCATGTGAACGTGTGTGACACGGGGTCTTATGTCTTTGCATTTGTGGTCACGTATCACGACACGTTTTTCCTGGGATGAGTCCCTGGGATGGGAATGATGAGTCTAATCTGACGTTGTTGGCAGACCGTCGGTCTTCGGGGGAGTCCATGGAGTTCGAGCCCGTTCCTCCCGCTCTGGAGGAAGACGAGGACGACGAGGAGCCCCCCCGAATCCTGTTGTATCGCGGTAAGGCCGGGGCCGCCGGAGGGCGCGCTCGCAGGCCACGGGCCCCGGGGTGGAGCTCCGGCTCCGGCTGCCGGTCTCTGGCCGTTCTCTTTCCCTCCCGCCGCACTGCCAGCCTCAGACCTCCGCGTCCTCCGCGCTCTGCCTTGGGCATACGCACACAAAGGGGAGAGGGGCCCCCTGGGAGGAGGCGGCCGGCCCTCGCCGCCAGCTCGCTGCGCCCTTTGTGTGTCGTCCCGTCCCCTCCGTGGGAAGGAAGGACAGCCGAGTGGACAGACGGGTCCGTCGCCACTGTTTGGGGGTGGCCCAGCGCCGCCTCGGGACCGCTGGGGGTGGCCTTAGCACGTGTGTCCAGAGAGGCAGGGGCCTCCCCGAGGTGCGGAGCCCCAGCCCCCACCACGTGTCATGGGCACCAGCAGGCCGTGTGCAGGGGGTGCCCGGGGCCTCTGTGGAAGGTTCAGAGACGCCGACCCAGGATCCTGAACCGACAACCAGCAGCAGGCCAGTGTGGTTCCCGGAATGAATCATTTAGACGGATTTCGTGCTCAGACTTGCCCCTGAGCTGTCCGTTTTAATGTGGTTGGTATTTTTTAGCCCTTTTGTCATGAAAAAACTAATGGATTCACAGATGTCTCAGAATTGGTACCTGGAAGTGGGGGGGGGGCTTGTCCTTTAAGGTCCCCACCCCCGCACCCTGAGAGGCCGCCGTGCACAACGCGCTCTTGTGACTCGGCTGTTTCCCACCCGACGGCACACGCTGCCCTGGGGCCGTGCGGTTTCCTTTTATGACTCGGCAACTGGACGGGTGTGCGTTTCCACACTGACTCCCCGTGACTCCTCCGGCGACGGTGTGTCACTGACCCTCCCCCACCGTCAGTTATCTCCCGTGGGGCGCGTTCCCGGAGGTGACTGCGGAGGTGACTGCGGGCTGGGCTCCGGGGAGCAGGGACACTGTGTCTCCTTCCTCAGGGCACCTTCCTCTCAGCCGCTGGGGGAGGCGGGGCCGCAGCCCGAGAGATGGCGGCGTCTGTTCTCGGCCTTGTGCTGTGCTTCCGTCTGACGTGGTCTGGCCCTGGTCCCCTGGCGGCCTGGCCCGTGTCTGGGTGTTTCCTGGGACCTGTCTGTCCCCTCTGGGGCCCCGATGGCTCTCTTTCAGACTGAGCGCTTCTCTCCAGATGGCTGCCAGCCGTCTGCCCATCTGTGGGCCTTGCGCCCCGGTCGCCGAGGCGGCTCCGCGGGGAGGACAGCCTCGTGTCTGTGGGGCTTGGTTCCCTGATCACTTAGTGTCCGGTCGTGTATCCGCTCCGCGGTGTGGCCGCTGGGGATTGGAAATCTTGACAAATTTTGTTCGTGAATACGGAGTTTCCAAATGATGATTTTGGCAACTCTTATTTATTTACTTATTTTTTTATTTTTATTTTTTTGCCTTTTAAGAGCCCCATTTTTCAGACTGATGAGCTTCCTAGGAATTTGGTTCTCGTGTTGGGGTTTCTCTGCTATACTTTTTACCAAATGTTCCAGTTTGGAAGAATTTGGGACTTACAGAGAAGTGGGAAATGCGGGAAAGGCTCCCTGCGTACCAGTGTCTCCCTGTCATCACCTGCGTGACCAGGGCACGTTGTCCCGTGAAGGAACCAGCTCTTAACCACGGGGCAGGCGCACGCCCGGCCCTTGGCTGTCGGCGCTGCTGTGAAAAGCCCTCCGAACCGCCGGGGCCTCTGACCGGAGCGAGTGCGCGTCACGTTCCAGCGAAGCGCCAGCAATTGTTTTCTCGAAAGCTGTTGAATTTGGTGCATCATTGGGAACTGACTCAATGTTCTTTTTGTCTTTGTTTCTTCTTAATTCTAGAACCACGTTCGTTCGAAGTCGGCATGCTGGTCTGGCTGAAACACCAGAAATACCCCTTCTGGCCGGCAGTGGTGAGCAGGGGCCGGCCCGAGGCGCCACAGCACCCACCCCCGCCCTCCCGCCCGCTCGCCCGCCGCGCTTGTCCTGTGGACCTCGGCAGTTACGTCTCCTGGGAGAAACCGATGGCTTCTAATTACGAGCAGGGTTTCTGGAGACGTCTGCCCGAGCCAGGGGAGTTTGAGCATCTGGGTGCAGTTGAGCGTGAGGGTCCTGGGTCCAATCTCTGCCAGGCAGGCTTGCGAAAACCTGCCTAAAAGGATGGGTGCCCTTGGCTCATTTCTGATGTGTGCTTGAGACCCTCCCTCCGGAGCGTCGAGATGCTTGAGGTTGTGTCGGGTCCAGGCGTGCGCGGGGGCCGGGCCCAGGCGCGGCGAGCTCCTGGCTTCCCGTGCGCGCTGTTGGCGTACTTTCTGGGCGGAGGCAGCATCCTGGCTCTTCGTCCTTCCATCCTGTATCCTCCTCTGTGGCCCTGCGGTGTAGACGGGACTCTGTGATGCTAGTTTTAGTTCTTTAACTCATGGTCAGAGGTCGCGACATGTAATAAGGTGTTTACGGGAGTCGGGAGACACTCCCACGCGGTGAGGTTGGCGTGGCCTCCTCGGATGGGGCCAGCCGGCCGCAGCAGCAGGTGCGGTTCACATGTGGGGAGAACGTGTGGCCCGAGCACATGCGCAGGTGGCGCCAGGGGTGGGGGGGTGGCTGGTCGAAATCAAGCACCCGGCTCCCGTGTCCTCAGCTGGTCCCCAGTCCCTTCGCTCACGTTTCTCATCCTGAGGATGAGGATGAGCCTGCCCTGCTGGGCCGGAGGAGGGTCACACGTCCCACACCAGGTGGTTGGTGGCGGCAGGCTTCGCTCTCTGTCTCATGAGAGAAAAGAGCGCAAAGCCCTCGTGGCCCCGCCCCGCTGCGAGCACTGAGGCAGCGCGGGAAGCGGCCAAGCGCACCCCCCCCCCCCCCCGGCCGAGCCCCTGACCGCACGCCGCCCGTGCCCGTCTTGCACCATGGACCGTGTCAGGAGGCTGTTTCAGACCTGCGGCCTCTCCCGGGTGCTTGATGCTTTATTTTCTCGGCTTTGCCAACAGGTCAAGAGCGTCCGGCGAAGAGACAAGAAGGCCAGCGTGCTCTTCATCGAGGGGCACATGGACCCCAAAGGGAGAGGGTAACCCAGCTGTCCGCCCCCTGCAGATGCTTCCCGGGGGAGGGCCTGCCGGCTCGGGGGCGCCGGGTGGGGAGGGCCCTGGTCCAGCGCCCGGAGGAAGAGTCCAGACAGGCTGTTCCGAGGGGCCGCCAGGCAGCCCGGGTGGCCAGGTTCTGTCTGCCGGCTTGGAAACGGGGCCCAGACACCCCCTGAGTCCCGCCCGTTCCCCAGACTGGACTGCGGTCTGGTCGCTGCAGGTGCTGTGAGCCGCGACCTGCCTCCCTGGGTTTCACCATTTGCTCGGTTGTCTGGTCACCCTCTATGGGTCCCCAGTCCCCAATGAAAACGCACACGAACGTCTCCTTCTGCTCGAAGGATACTTTGGAAACACATTTTGGAGGCGAACATGTAGAGCTGGCCTCTGGTCTCCACCCCCCCACGGGCAGCCTCGGCCACGTCCCCTAGGGGTCCCTTCGGGGCCTGCCGGTCCCCCGCGGGGGCGCCCGCCTGCTCTCGGCAGAGGAGAGGGAGGCGTTTCCTCCCGCCGGGCGTGACGGCGCTGACCCTGCCCTCTCCTTCCAGCATCACCGTGTCTCTCCGGAGGCTGAAGCACTTCGACTGCAAAGAGAAGCAGGCGCTTCTGGTAGGTAGGCCGTTGGCGCTTCTGCGAGCGGCTCCCTCGGCAGCGGGTCGCCGTGGCCCCCGCGGGAGCCTGGTCCGTGGGGGCGTGCCTGGCGGGGACCACAGCCCCCCGGGGAGGCTGCCGGCCGCTCCTCATCGTGCAGGACGGCCCGCCTGGGTGTGAGGCCGCGACGACTCTCCAGTGGTCGCCCCCCCGGAACGTGGCCGTCCCCCCGATTGTTCACCGAGCCCGCGAGCCGAGCGTCCATTGAACACGTGCTCTTTTTGACTGTGAGATGCCAGCTTTCAAAACACAAAGCCGGCCGAGGGGAGAGGCCTGTCGGCCTCTCTCAGGTGCCCTTCTTGTCCCAGCCCGGGGAGCACGTTCCTGGGCCACAGGTTACAGTGAAGCCTCCGGTGGGGGCAGCGGCTTGTCCCTGCTGTTGGCGGGGACGGCCTGGGAGCTCGAGGGTGGAGGTCCGACTGTCTCGTCTGCTGTGAGCTCAGTCGGGCCTCGGAGCAGCAGCCCTCGCTGGGCGTCCCGTCCCCGCCAGGGCTCTAACGGGGCTCTAGCCCCGCTCCCTGAAGCACGAGCCCACGAGCATGTGGAGCCTGACCCCACAGCCCCGTCGGCTCCAGACAGCTTTCCGGGAGCGGGGGGCTTGAAAGGGGGGGCAGGAGTCTCGAGGTCCGTGTGCTCTGACCACGTGAAGAGTTGTGTTTTGTGACAAAGATGGCGCGTGGCTTTGCGTACTCCAGACACTGGGGCAACGCCTGTCCTCGTCTTCCTGCTCCCCGAGAAAAGTTAGGCTGGCCTGTGAGGGGAGCGTGGGGTACCCCAGAGGCCCTTCCAGCAGGAGGAGTGCTCCTCCTGTAGCTGCCGTTTGCACATTCGAGCCCGTGATGGCCGCGGCGTTGCCCTGTGCTTCCTGAGTGGGGGGCCACATGGCCCGCCGTCCCTGCTGCCAGTCAGCAAGCCCGGCCAAACCCTGAGCCCCACCCCCTGTCCCACGGGAGGAGGCCGGGCAGAGGTGGCAGGTCCTTGTCCCGGCTCAGAGGTCCTGGTTTGAAGGTGAGGCCCCCCACTGGTGGCCAAGTGTCCTCCCAGGGCGGCACGTCTCCTGACCATCCCGGCGCTGTTTCCAGCAGAGGACACAGAGTCCCCCAGGAGGGCTTACGTTGTACGACTTCCAAGTCTTGTCTGTGGGAGGGCGCCATCAGCCACATGCAGGGGCGAAGTTTGCCTTCTTCCCGTAGAGTCCCCGGCTCTCCAGCCCCAAAGCGCTCAGTTCACACGTGACCCCTTTCTGAGCAGTTCTGGCCCCTGACCTGGGTGTCCGGGTGCATGCCTCCCCACCCCCGGCCTGGGTCTGCCGAGCGGACACCGGAGCCAGGCGCGCGGACGCGGCGGGGGGAGCCCCTGCGGCCCCTGCCGACGCCTCTGTCTGGACCGTGTCGTTGCAGAACGAAGCCAAGGAGGACTTCGACCAGGCCATCGGCTGGTGCGTCTCGCTGATCACAGACTACAGGGTCCGGCTCGGTGCGTGGGCCACTCGCCCTCGGGCGGGGGCTGCGTAGGGGTCCTGGTGTCTGGTCCCCGACACGGGCAGCGGGGCGGACACCCAGAGTGGAGAGCTGCTTCCGTCTGCCCCAGTCCTGCTGGTGGGAGTCTAGACGGTAGCCCTTCTGGGCCCCCCTGGGCGTGGGCGTCCCCGTCAGCTGTCTCCGGAGGCGGTCTGGGTGGCACTGGCACGGGGTGGGCAGCATTTCCAGAGCCTCCCCTGGTGGTGACCGGGCGCCCCCACCTCCTCTGCAGGCTGTGGCTCTTTTGCCGGCTCTTTCCTAGAGTATTACGCGGCCGACATAAGTAAGTGCACGGGCCCGTCCGCAGGGGGAGGGGCAGCCATCTTCTGTGTCTGAAGTGTCCGGGGGGGGGGGGGGGGGGGGGGGCTGTCCAGAGGGAGGCCCTGCCGTATCCCGAGCCTGAGCCTAGATTTCTGGGGCAAGCCCTGCCCGTCCTCCTGCCCCCTGGGAACCGGGCACCGGGCCTCTCCTCTGAAACGTGGCCGGTGGCACTTTGCGCCTGCCTTCCCTGCTGCCTGAGTTTCTGGTTAACCGACGGTTACGCTGCACCCCGTTGTCTCCGGTTGTTAGAGTCTGTGCTTCCTTGGGGGGCCCGGGGCCTCCACTCATTTGGGCCACACGTGGATCGGGCTGAGCTGGGGAGAGACGTGGGGTCCTGTCAGAGGCGGCGGCTTTGCGCGTGTTGCCTTGGGCCCGCCCCAGTGTCCCGGGGGGCTGTCCCCCCTGCGCCGGGCACACAGGGAGTCCTCCCAGCCAGGCTGGCGGCCCCAGGACGTGTCGGTGCTCCGCAGGTTACCCCGTCCGCAAGTCCATCCAACAGGATGTGTTGGGGACCAGGTTTCCCCAGCTAAGCAAGGGGGACCCCGAGGAGCCGATGACGGGGAGCCCCCAGGGAAGGCGGCAGCCTTGCAGGAAAGTCCTCCCCGACCGCTCACGGGCTGCCCGGGACCGGGCCAACCAGAAGCTGGTGGAGTACATCGTGAAGACGCGGGGCGCCGAGGGCCACCTACGGGCCATCCTGAGGAACAGGAAGCCGTCGCGGTGGCTGAAGACGTTCCTGCACTCGGGCCAGTACATGACCTGCGTGGAGACGTACCTGGAGGATGAGGAGCAGCTGGACCTGGTGGTGAAGTACCTGCAGGGCGTCTACCAGGAGACGGGCAGCAGGGCGCTGGCGCGGGTCAACGGCGACAGGGTCCGCTTCATCCTGGACGTCCTTCTGCCTGAAGTGAGTGGCCACGGGGCACAGCATGGGGGGGGGGTGCCATGGGGCTGTGGCGCCAGAAACCCGGGGGGGGGGGGGGCATCGCAGCGGGGAGCCTGCTCCGCTGGCGGTGGGACAGTGTGACCCAGTCTCAGCGGTTAAGCTTTGTGGCCGGGCATGGGGGAGCTGAGGGCTTTGCCCGCATGTGCCGGCGACACGGCGCGTGCGTGCCGGGACCCTCCCAGACGTAAGCTGCCTGCGGACAGGGGTGGTTGTCCTGGACGGGCAGCCACGGCTCGCTGGGCAGGAGCGCACGAGACTCCTCCGGTGTCTGGAAGGTCACGGCTGTGTGAAAAATGACCCAACTCAAAAAATCTGTAACTTTATTCAAACTGGAAGCTTCCACACGTCACCAAAGTGAAGCGGCCCGTGTGCCCGGCCCCCAGTGGGAACAGATGATTACGGGGGGATCCCCAGGTCTTGATGCTGAAGTACTTCTGTGTGCATCTCTCAGACGGGATGGTTCTGCCCCAGGGACACTGTGGTCCCCCCCGAGGGGGCTCCTGCCACCGAGCAGGTGGGGCCTGGGATGCCGCTGAGCCCCCACAGTGCCTGGGACACTCCCTCCCCGGAGTAGCCTGCCCTGCCGCCAGCAGTGCCCGTGTGAAGGGGGGGCGTCTAAAGATATTTTAAATG
>PJEM01013940.1:0-37879 GCA_004023845.1 Helogale parvula
AAGCCCCAACTCTAAGCTGGAAACCACAAACCGTGAGATCGTCACCTGAGTCCAAGTCCCACGTTGGAGCTTAAGGGACTAAGCCACCCAGCACTCCCCCATCCTACCCGCCAGGAATTTTTTAAGATGAATTTTGGGTTGGCATTTGTGGCCAAGGAAGCCAGCCACTTGGTTGTGGTTTCAAATATCCCATGAAACGCTTATGGAGAAACAAAACTTGTATTTATGTTTTATTATTGTCCTGTCTACCTCATCGAGATGGTAGGGAAGGAAAAATTCTTCCTCTACCCTCAAGGTCTTCCTGCTAGGCCAGGAATTAAATTGACACAAAACCGGTTCCCAGGAGGAGAAAACAAAACAACAAAAAAGCCCACAGCCAAGGATGTGTGCACAGTGGCCCGGTATTGAGAACTGACAAGAAGTGAGTTTTTCTGCATTTGAGACAGATCGACCATACATTTGTGAGGAATTGACAGGATAAAGAAAAGAAAACAGGTGTTTGGGAGCATCAGTGAGGAGGAAATCCTAAACGGAATTTAGGCTGAGGGATGCCTGGGTGGCTCAGTCGGTTGAGCGTCCGGCTTCGGCTCAGGTCATGATCTCATGGTTCACGAGTTCGAGCCCCGTGTCGGGCCCTGTGCTGACATCTCAGGGTCTGGAGTCTGCTTCCGATGCTGTGTCGTTCCAACCCCCATGCCCCATCCCTCCCCCGCTCATGCTCTGTCTCTGTCTCAAAAATAAATAAACATTAGGGGGGAGAAAAAGAATTTAGGCTGAGGTGGTGGGGTTACAAAAAAAGGTTCAGTTCTGCAGCCTTTTCTGTTGTAAATTTCCTCTCTCTAGTGATAAGGATGTCTTTTTACTTCCTTAGGACACGGGGGGGTATTTTTCACATGGAAGATGTGTTTTGCTATTTTCTGGGTGACAGAGGAGGGTCAGAACTGCTATTTCTTAAGTAATTTCTGTTTAAAATAACCAGTATGCCAGAATGGCACGTGGCGGGGTGGCCTACCCTCAGCCTCTACGGTTCCCTTTCCTGAAACTTCCCTGGAAGTTTTCTTGCGTTACAAGCTGAGCTGATAAATTGTCCCGTCGGCTTGAACCAGGGTCTTAGTTCTGCGGGTCATTTTCGTTCAACTCCATACGGAAGGCGGTGGTGCAAGTGTGTTCTCAAAGTCAGGCCCGTGGTTGAATCAGGTAATAACTAAGGCCTTTGTCTGGAAATTAAAAGAAAAACTATGACCGATGTTTGGATCAAGTTATAAAACCAGTTTCTGAGTTCTGACGATAGCCCGTCAAGAAGATTTCTAGTTGTCAGGCTTAAAGCCTCTTTACGTGAAGTGAGGGCAGGCAGCGGCCATCTGATGGAGGCTCCTGGTCTGTAATTTGAGGGTGTCTGGTGATCATTTCGAGTGGCCCACAGAGCACCAGGCATGGAGGTTACTTATGTATAAGCTGTGGTTTTTCTCAAGTTCACATCAAGTTGTTCTTACTCAGTTTGCAGGGCTTCAGGGAGAGGCGGTCTTGGTTATCAATGATTTCAAGTCACATGGCTAGAAAATATCAAAAATATTCGTTTGGAGAATTGTAGCCAGGCATTGGAAGAAACTAGAGGAAATCAGGATCCAGTCCAGTTTATCATGAACTGTATTTGAATCTAATATCCACAAAGATGTTACTGAAACTTTTTTTTTTTGGCCTATAATCACCTTCATTTTACTAAAGATAGCCAAATTAAGACTAATGTCTTTGCCAAATAAATCTAGTTTGGATAAGCTTGGCCTGATGACTTCTATAAGTGCAGCAAAAATAGTGATTAATCATACAGGCTCTTTTAAATCCAGGGGCACCTGGGAGGCTCACTTGGTTAAGCGTCCCACTTCCGCCCAGGTCATGATCCCACGGTTCTAGAGTTTGAGCCCCACCTCAGGCTCTGTGCTGACAGCTCGGAGCCTGCAACCTGCTTCAGATTCTGTGTCTCCCTCTCTCTCTGCCCCTCTCCACTCCCTCCCCTCCCCAAAATAAATAAACATTAAAAAAAAAAAAGCACTTTAAATCTGCTTTGCTGGAACTTTCTATAAGGAATCTCCGTATTGAAGTTTAAACAGCCCTCGAGGCCAGAAGCCAACCCAAACACTTGCCATCAGACTTCACCTGTGAGACCTATAGGTGAAGGTTAATTGCTCTCTCCTTGAGGGCGTCCAAGTACCCTCAGGTTCTTGCACCTGCCTGGCAGTGACCTCCTCTGCTCACCTGGTAAGAGGCTCCTGCTGGGAGCCCTGGAAGCAAGCTATTAGGCCTTCTTCCAAAAGGCTTTACTGGCTCCGCATAATCACCCTTAGAGCTGTAAAACCATCTAACGTATCTGAGTTTATGGCCGTCTCCCGTTGTGACATTCCAGTCAAAGCCTCGCCAATAAAACCAGTGTTTCTAATCGTGTCCTGCTCAAGGAGAACAGACTCTTACCGAACCTACCCAAATCAAAATGTTGTCAAATAGATATATAAGAATTCAGTAGAGTTTTTGAATTCTGGAGGGATCAGACAGGGAGAAAAAGATAAATTAAGAGGAAAAACTTTTCTTAAATCTGGAAAAACATAAAGGTCAAGATTTATAATTGTCTTCCTCAGTTCATTTATGTTTTTTCTTTTAATTTTTTTAATGTTTGTTTATTTTTGAAAGACAGAGCATGAGCAGGGGAGGGGCAGAGACAGAGAGAGACACAGAATCAGAAGCAGGCTCCAGGCTCTGAGCTGTCAGCACAGAGCCCGACGCGGGGCTCGAACCCATGAACCACGGGGTCATGACCTGAGCCGAAGTCGGACACTTAACCCACTGAGCCACCCAGGCGCCCCTATGTTATTTTTTCTTGATCTGCTTAAAATCAGTTCTTCCTTTAGTTCCAGAAATTCTTACCCAGTTCAGCTTTATGATCTTAAAGTTTTCAGAACCCTGCATTTGTCAGAGTTCTTTTTTTGAATCTCTCAGGGTGAAACATATTTGCAGAAAGCTTTTGGAAAAGGATCCAAGGAAAGTATTAACTGTCTATAAATGAGAAAAGAATTAAAATGGCCAGGGTTACAGATCTGATTAGAGTTTGTCAGGGAGCAAGAATTCCTGTCCCTTCAAAGGTCCTTCTAGAATCAAATTGACATGGGTCAGATTAACAGGAAAAAAATCAAAGTTGATAACGGGGAATCTGCATAGACATGGAAATTCCAGAGACAGGCAAGGTGAGGTGTATATGCCATTGTAAACTGAGAAGGGGTGGGGGTCTGAGACTTCAGAGGGAAGGAATGCACTTGACAGGGTGGTAAGAACAGATGTTTGGTCATTAGACGTTTGCGCTACCATACAGATGGGTCATTCAGATAAAACTTATCTTTGCTAATAACCCTTATTCTGGGAAAGAACCTCAGTTTAGATTCTCTGTAGATAAGGGAGGGGCAACCCGCAGGGTCTCAGGTGCCTTCAAAATAATCCACATGCCAAAGGGGGACATTTTGGGGGAACCTGTCCTGAGCCCCTTGAAGTACATTACAGTGCAGTTGACAAGGGAATTTGATTATTTCCGTGACATCCAACACTTCAAGATAGTTCTATGCCAGTACATATCAGATTTCCAGGAGTTTCATATAATTTCTGGAACACTTATCTTAATAACACTTACCAATCCAGATGTAATTTAAGAGGGTTTAGAGTCACTGACATGACGATGCTTCCCACGTAATTTAACACAACAAATACACCTAATTAGTGTAATAGCTCCTTTTGTATAAAAAGAGACCAGATATTTTGAAATGTTCCATGGGCCCTCTGGAATATTTCAGTTAAGTTGTAGACTTGATTTTGGAATTTGATTTTGGGAAGTTTGTCAAAAACTATCAAAGCACTTGATTAAATAAGATCACAGATCATGAAACACTATCAATTTAGCCAAAGTGACAATAAAAAGTTTTTTCAATGTTTATTTATTTTTGAGAGAGAGAGAGAGAGCACAAGCAGGGGAAGGGCAGAGAGGGAGAGCGAGAATCCCAAGCAGTCTTCAGTCCACACAGGCCCCACTATCCTCAAAGAGCCGGACAACGGGGCTCAATCTCACAAACCACAAGATCATGGCCTGAGCCGAAATCAAGAGTCCGACACTTAACCGACTGAGCCATCCAGGCAATAAAAAGTTTTAAAGGCAAATACAGAAGATTTCATCGTTGTGAGCAAAACTTAGCTTTTTTAATATTAAGAAGACTCAGTTTTCTTGAGTAAACATCTGATAAAGACAAAGCATTGAATCTCTGTTTTCCTTGGCAGATTACATTAAAGGTAAAGAAGACCTTTGTTTACAATTTGTCATAAAAAGCATACTAATAATCTAAGAAAACCTCTTCCTTTCATTTTATTTCATTTCAATTCCAGTGTAGTCAATATACAGTCTTATGTTAGTTTCTGGCATGCAAAATAGCAATTCACCCGTTCTGTATACTGCTGCGTGCTCATCAGGGTAAGTGTGCACTTAATCCCCTCCACCTATTTTACTCACCCCTCCACCCACCTCCCCTCCGGTTACAATCTATTTGTTTTCTATAGTTAAGAGTCTGGTTTTGGGGGCGCCTGGGTGGCTCAGTCGGTTGAGTGTCTGGCTTCGGCTCAGCTCATGATCTCACGGTTAGTGGGTTGGAGCCCCGCGTCGGGCTCTGTGCTGACGGTCAGAGCCTGGACCCTGCTCAGATTCTGTGTCTCCCTCTCTCTCTGACCCTCCCCTGCTCATGCTGCCTCTCTGTGTCTCTCAAAAATAAAAATTAAAAACATTAAAAAAAAAAAGGAGTCTGATATTGGGTTTGCCTTTCTCTCTCTGTTTTGTTTCTTAAATTTCACGTATGAGTGAAATCGTATGGCATTTGGGTCTGGCTTATTTCACTTAACATCATACTGTCTAGATCCATCCAGGTTGTTGCAAATGGCAAGATTTCGTCCTTTTTATGGTTGAGTGATATTTCTGTGTGTGTGTGTGTGTGTGTGTGTGTATTCTTTAACCTGTGGATGGGCACTGGGTTGCTTCCATAACTTAGCTATTGTAAATAATGCATTAAACATAGAAGTGCGTATATGTTTTCAAATTACTATTTTCCTATTCTTTAGGTAAATACTCAGTAGTGACATTACTGCATCGTATAGTAATTCTATTTGTAATTTTTTGAGGAACCTCCAAACTATTTAACACAGTGCATGCCTGCACCAGTCTGCATTCCCACCAGCAGTGCAGAACGATTCCTTTTTCTCCACATCCTCAACCACACTTGTTTCTGAAAACTTCTTCCTTTTAAAAGAGAAAAATTCTAATTTTGCCCCAGTGTACTTTTGATATTAAAACTCATTTTTTAAAAATATGTATTTATTTAAAAAATAAATATGTATTTATTTTGGGGGGGAGTGCAAGCGAGAGAGGGGTAGAGAGAGGGGGACAGAGGATCTGAAGCAGGCTCTGGGCTGACAGGCAGACAGTAGGAGCCCGATGTGGGGCTCGAACTCACGAACCACGAGATCGTTACCTGAGCGGAGGATGCTCAACCACTGAGCCATCCAGGCGCCCCTTAAAACTCATTCTAAATAAATTTACTTTAACCTTAGCCAACACTGACCACATATAAAATTCCTTTTCCAAGTTTCCTTTTCCATTAAATTTCTACAACCTTTTTTTTAATATTCAGATTTTTGTTGTAAGTTTTCCCTCTTTAAATGATTAGCCTCACTTTGGGATGAAAAAATTTTGCCTCAAAAAAAAATGTATTTTTTTCTTACCAAAAACATACTTTTTCTTCATACTTTTTTTTTTTTTACCAAAAACATACATCTTACTTTCATTGTCTACAAAGTTGTTTCTCTTATTATTTAAAATTTTTTTTATGTTTTTTTTTTTTGAGAAAGAGAGAGAGGGCACAAGAAGGGGAGGCACAGAGAGAGAGGGAGACAGAATCCGAAGCAGGCTATAGGTTCGGAGCTGTCAGCACAGACCCCAACAAGGGACTCGAACTCTTAAACCTGGAGATCATAACCTGAGCTGAAGTCAGACGCTTCACCGACTGAACCACCTGGGTGCCCCATTTCTTACTATTTTCAGTAGCTTTAGCCACATACTACAGATTAATTAGGATTTTTAATTCTTAGAAACTTTAATTTTTAGTGAAAACTAAATAATAGTTATAAGCTGTTACATCAGCATTCTTATCAATATTATGAATAAATTTCATGATTTTTAGAAACATGTATTTCTGTATAGTAGTCTTTCACTAAAGCAGGAGACATGTTTACTAATTGACCCAAGTTTACTTTTACTGTGTAATAAGGAGGCTGAATGTCTAGATAAACCTGTGTTCAGTACTTAATGTTTATTATTTTATCTCATTTGATGATGACCTAGTTATTCAGTGAATTCAACTTTGACCCCTCATTTAGCAATACTTCAGGGTTTCAGGTCACCAAACGTTTACCTAAAACTTTTTTAAAAACATCCATTTAATTTACTTATTCTTAACAATTATGCTTAAACTACCCATGAAAACTTCAAAGACATCAAATAAGTCATTGTCTCAAGCTGTTATTATTATTTTTAAAACATTTTCTAACAGAGATAACCTCAACTTATTTAGCTCTAAGGTAAACGCAGGCAGAGTATACATTTTAATTCTAATGCTGAGAACTTTATTATTTTTTAAATGTTTGTTTATTTTTGAGAGAGAGAGAGAGAGAGAGAGAGGGAGAAAGAGAGACCGAGTCAGAGTGTGAACGGAGGAGGGGCAGAGAGAGAGGGAGACACAGAATCTGAAGCAGGCTCCAGGCTCCGACCTGTCAGCACAGTCTGACACGGGGCTCAAACTCATGAACCGTGAGATCGTGACCTGAGCCGAAGTTGAACGCTTAACCGATTGAGCCACCCAAGCGGCCCATGATGAGAACTTTTTAAAGACGTGTTCATCTTAATTAAACCAACAACCTTCAATTAGTTTTAATAGCAAGTATTTTTCCAGGTCATGTAACTTGAAGAATGTTGGGCTAAGTTGCTGTCTTGCTTAGTTTCAGAATGCACAATCTTTATGAACCCTTGCCTTCAAACCAACTTGCTAGAGCTCTCGTACAAATTAACTTTAGCAATACGATCCGGAGAGAGAGAAATATCTCAGCTTACAACATGTATATGGACACACACACATAGACAAATGTAAGCAAACCTGTTATAGCTTTTGTTTTTGCTAATCTTTGTGGGAAGGAACCCGTTATAGACCTGATTTCCAAACACTCCCTTTAAAAAAAAATTTTTTTTAATGTTTATTTAGTTTTGAGAGACAGAGAGAGACAGAGCGTGAGCGGGGAAGGGCAGAGAGAGAGGGAGACAGAATCCAAAGCAGGCTCCAGGCTCCGAGCTGTCAGCGGCGAGCCCGATGTGGGGCTCGAACTCACAAATCATGAGTTATGACCTGGGCCAAAGTCAGACACTCAACTGACCACCCACCCGGCTGCCCCAAAGGCAGCTTATATTTTAAAAAGGTGCCCCCGCTTTATTTTTGGTTCTCAGGCTGTCGTGGGCTGTGTTTACATTTTGAAGGCACGATGGGAGTCTAGCTTTGAGGGACAGAGAAGGAGTGCAAGTTTTTTTTATCTTAAGAGAATTTCAGCTAAAATAGGAAACGATTTATGCCTTTGTAAAATTTATGTCAAGCATTTAGACAAAAGCCTTCTTTTTGAGTGAGGAGGTCTTTTCACTTCTTAGTACAGGGACAGTATTTGTCACGTTTCCTACTTTTTTTCACGTTTCACATTTGTCACCTGTTTCCTACTTTTCTGGGGGACAGCGGAGGGGCTGTTTCTTAAGTAACTTATTTAAAATAGTCATCATAGGGGCGCCTGGTGGCTCAGTCGGTTAAGCCTCCGACTTCGGCTCAGGTCAGATCTCACGTTCGTGGGTTCGAGCCCCGCGTCAGGCTCTGTGCTGACAGCTAGCTCAGAGCCTGGAGCCTGCTTCCGCTTCTGTGTCTCCTTCTCTCTCTGACCCTCCCCCTCTATGCGCTGTCTCTCTCTGTATCAAAAATAAATAAAAAACATTAAAAAAAAAAATTTAAAATAGTCATCATAGCAAGGTGGCACGTTTCGGGGCCGCCTGCTCTCGGCCCCTACGAGACGCTGCGTGTGAACTCGTTTTGTGAACCGTGGAACAGCGCAGTGTGCAGAGCGCCTCCAAGGCACACGCCACGCTCCTGAGACTCCTCAGTACGGATCGTGCTCTAACCCTCATTCGTTCATGATGTTTCTTTTAGAAACTTGGCTGATTCTTACTAATAATAAGCATTATTATCATAATAAAAGAATAGTTATGGGTGCGGTTTCGTTCAGCGGCAGTCCCTGCTCTTCCGGGTGCACAGGTGCCAGTGCAGACAGTCCAGTAAGAGTGGCCCCGATCGGGGGACTTTCATAAGCCGACCTGACGCCGGTACCGTTCTCAGTGCGTTACAGCTGTGTGTTCATTTAACCCTCGTCGCTACTCTAAGAGGTAGACACTAGGAATTATTCCCATTTCACAGCTGGGGAGACTGAAGCAGCAGGTTAATAGGTCCTAAGTGGCAGAGCTGAGATCTGAATCCACACAGTTGATTCCAGTGCCCACCACTTTAATGACCAGCCACACTACTGTTAGGCTACTGTTTGTAGCCTAAAGGGTTCAAATGCAGCTACAAGACTGTCGGAAACAGGCACCTCCTTTGTTTTTGTTTTTTTTAATGTTTTATTTATTTTTGATACAGAGAGAAACAGAGCATGAGAGGGGGAGGGGCAGAGAGAGAGAAGGAGACACAGAACCGGAAGCAGGCTCCAGGCCCTGAGCTGGCTGTCAGCACAGAGCCTGACACGGGGCTCGAACCCACGAACGTGAGATCATGACCTGAGCCGAAGTCAGAGGCTTAACCGACTGAGCCACCCGGGCGCCCCGTGCGTTTGTTAAATGGACTGCATTTAAATGCATTCAGATATTTGATTCTGTGATACAAAACTTCTCTTGTGTTCCCCTGCTGTTGGTGAGGCATTAGTATTTGTCGTCATAACAATAATCACTTTATTGAATATTTAGCATTAAATAGGAGTCTGTATAAAATATGAACTAGTTTTCGAAAGACAGACAAAAATATATCTATACTTATTCACGTATTGATGTGTATTTGATCCTTTTATAAAAACTAAAGCAGTGTGCAAACTGAACTTCTCATTTTGGTTCTGGTTTGAGTGAGCGTCCTATCACATAAGTGTCTGGTGGACTACACGGTAAAAAGTTCATTTTAGGAATCTGAAAAATCACTATACAGAGAGAAAACAAAGAATATGAATCTTTGCAGACTTCACCTGGGGGAGATTTTTGGGCAGTTTACCATTCTGACTGTCTCCATTTCTCTGTGCCAGCAAAAGGCCTTTTGAGGGTCCGTTCACCAGTATCGCAGAGCCCCCTTTCATCACCTTTGTGTCACATTTCCGTCCCACGCTCTCGCCTCTGGCCCTGCGGGCTCACTGTTGCAGAATCATGCTCTTGTAAGCACTGCTTCCATGAGAAATTGTCTTGCAGACTTTGCTTTTCGCAACACATCTTCCTCCTTTCCTTGCTGCATGCATCAAATTTTATTTGGTTTGTAAATCATTCTCTTCATTTTTCTTTTTTTCCATTTCAGAGCCACTCAGTACACATGCATGTTGCTTAGATATTTGTTAGAGCCTAAAGCTGGCAAAGAGAACGTGGTAAGGAGGCTCAAGGAACTGGAGTCCAGTGTGAGCACTGGCCGGAAATGTAAGTACCCTGTCTCCTGAGGGACAGCGGCTCCTGGGGTGGCGTCGTCAGACCTTGTCATGCTTTCTAGATCATTCATTTCGAATCAGTCAAATTTTTTGATGACGTTGGCCGGTAAGGCCGCTCTCATGAGATGACAGGCCATTCACAAGACGCAGTGTATCAGCTCAACTTGAGTTCTTAGCATCAGACAGTGTTTGGGCAATCCCTGACAGGGGCTCCTGGCTCCTGGCAGGCCTTGGTACTCTCTAGAAGAACAGGATAGCTTGGCTTTCCTTGCCTTTTGCCTTCTTTTGAGGAATTGCTGGAGGAAACGGATGGGGTAGTTCTCAGACTGTTTATGGGGTGATTTCATGTTCAAGGCAAAAGTCAAGTCCGTGTTTTGTACTCATTTGATTTGCTTTCATAATAAAGCACACTGGGAAAGCCCAGCCTTCTAATAACAGCGGCACACCTGAGTCTCAGTGGTTGGATGAGAATCTCACGTTGCTAAAGCAGGTCGGCAGAGGCGTTTGAATGGGGTGTAGAAATCAGATATTGATCAGTTACTTTCGAGCACCTACTTTGGGTATGGTTCTGAATGTTATGAGGGAACTAAGACCACATGGTACAAATAATGGTGTAAGATCTAGTGCCAAATATATTGGCTAGGACAGAGGAAAAGAAAGGTTTGGGAGGAGGTGGAACTTGAGGTGTGGCTAGAGAGGACGGGAAGGAGAGCTTTTTTGAAGGGTGATTTCTTCCGTGAAGGCTCAGAACTGTGAATGAGCAAACCATGGTATTGAAAGGTCAATGAGGAGACCAGTCTGACAAGGAGATGACTTAAGTTGTCCAGCAGAGGCATGTTAGGAGGTAAAGTGAGCTTCTCCGGATGCTTGGAAGGGTAGCCTTGGAAGTTCTCAGATTCACTAAGTCTCTGAAGTCCAGGAAAGGCTTACCCAAGGTCGCTCAGCTAGCTAGCGCAAGAGCCAGAACTGGAACCGGGATTATTCGTTACATATTCTGTTTTGTGTTATTTCTTCTGAGATTGTAAGTCTCCTGAGGGTAGCTACTTTTGAGCATTTGCTGAGTCTGAGGTAGAGTTCTTTAAAGGAAGTACAAGTACTTCATCAGTACGGTCCATAGTGTTTATAACTCATTCTGAGCAGGTGCTCAAAAAATACTTGATTGGTACATCCCGCATTAGTTGGGTTACATGCTCAGAAAAGGCTGTGCCTTACAGTGGTGGCTTAAATTCAACTAGGAAGTTTCCCTAGCCGCTAAATCCTCCCATCTCTACTTTGTCTTCTTGACACTGGGGAGCTGGAGGGGGTTGGAACCACAGAGATGGCAAAATGCTAAGGGTGTTTTATAAAAAAAAAAAAAGCAATCTTTTGTCTGGAAAGTAAGTAAAATCTAAGGCATCAGACCCTCCAAAAGAATGCTGGCACCTGGATCAGAGAAATGCCCACAGTGAATCAAAGCTTCGTATGTGGTGGTGATGTTGCATCTGGACTTCATGTTGTCCGAGGCCCCTTCTTCTAAAGAGGCGTAGCTGGTGATGCTCAAGTGTCACAGCCCACGCTCATGACGGACCTTGCCCCAAGTATGCCGTAAGCCAGCGTTAAGGTATGCACTGGAATGGAGGCGATCAATGTAAAGAGTCACTGTCTTTTGTGCCTTCCAGATCATTCTGGGTGTCCTTAATATCCTGGAAAGTCCTTCCTTATCCCGAGCAAAGACTGAGCCCCCAGTGAGAGGCACCTGTCACACGCCCTGATCCAGGGATCCTGCCTTCACATCACATGCTGATTAAGTACCCGGTAACGGTTGTGGGTTCCTCTTACAGGGTTCAGACTAGGCAACGTGGTGCACGCCCTCCAGGCGACGCAGCAGAGCATCCACGCCCCGGCGCTGGTGCCCCGCGTGTGCCTGACGTTAGCCAACGTGAACCGCGTGATTTATTTCGTCTGCGACACCGTCCTCTGGGTGAGGAGCGTAGGGCTGGCCTCGCACATTAACAAAGAGAAGTGGCGGACGTGGGCCGCCCGCCACTACTGCTGCGCCCTCCTGCTGAGCCTGGCCAGGGATCTGTACGAAGTCTCCCTGCAGATGGAGCGGACCGCCCGCGACAGGGCCGAGCGGGAGCAGCTGCCGTCCCGGGGTCCTCCCGGCTGCAGCGTGGCCGACGAGGAGACGGAACGGCTCCAGGCCTTCCTCCTCCTCTTGTTCCGATCCCTGAAGGGGCACCCCCCCTTGCTCCTGGACACGGTAAAGAACCTCTGCGACATCTTGAACCCCTTGGACCAGTTGGGGATCTATAGGTCCAACCCCGGCATCATTGGGCTCGGAGGCCTCGTGTCGTCCCTGGCAGGCATGGTCCTCGTGGCGTACCCCCAGCTGAAGCTGAGGGCGCAGTGAGGTGCTCTCAGGCCCCGCACCGGCACCTGCTTGAAAAGGCAGCGTCTGCGGAGTGGACATCTGCAGGAGGCGCAGAACGTGTCAGACTGCGCTAAGGACTCAGCCCTGCGGGTGACCTGAGACATGAGCAAGGGCGGGGCCAGGTGAGCAGAACGGGAGCGCCTGAGGATTTATACGTGTGTTTTCGAGCGCTGTTGTGACTTCTGGATTTCCGAGTATTTTCCTTTCATCTAACGTTTGTTGAGCATCTCTTCTGCTCGGAGTGGGGGCTTACTGTTTGCTAAATATACAAAAATTAGAAGAGGCCCAAATGATCATTAATGTACAGTGTGACTTAGGCATTAATATACAGTGTGACTTAGGCACTGCCGCCCTTCCTCTGGCCAGGAGGAGAGTCCGAAACGCACCAGGCACCTTTATGGGATAAATTGTGACTTCAGGTAGGGAGTGAGTAAGCAAAAATCAGAAGCGCGTAGGATGGCCTGCGGTAAAAATAATGGGGAAGAGGGGCGCCTGGGCGGCTCAGTCAAGCTTCTGACCCTTGATTTCGGCTCAGGTCATGATCCCAGGGTTATGGGATCAAGTCTTGCACCGGGCTCCGTGCTGAGCATGGAGCCTGTTTAAGATTCTCTCCCTCTGTCTCTCCCTCTGTCTCTTTCCCCCACTCACACTCTCTCTATCTCAAATTTTTAAAAAAAATTCTTTTTTACCGTGGAAGGTCACAACCAGAGCCGGGAGGTGGCCTGAGACAGACAAGGAAACTCAGGGGAAGCCAGTGAGGCCGGCACCTCCTTCCTCTGACTCCCAGTCCTGGGTTCTTCCCACGATATTCTCATTGCCTTTTCAAGTGAGTGGAAGTGTGAGACCCTCCAGAATCCTGTGCGAAAAGCCTTTTTTTTTAGAACTTTCTTAGTCATTGGTTTACATAAAAATTAAAACTATATCTAGATTTATCAGCTAGGTTATTTCATTTAAAGCCATATAACAGTTTGGGCACTTCTACGTTAATTTTCATCAAAGTTTATGCAGTGAAGAACTTTCTGTGACTACTCCGAATGTGGGGCGTCATGATTTTCTGTGCTGACTCAGACTTCTCAGGTGGGGGGTGGTTTGGGGGAGTGGAAGAGAGCAGAAAGGGCCTAGTGAGAAGTTATTCCTTCCTGCTTCCCATCTGGGGGTCTGAGTTGTGATTGCAGATCCTCCAACTGGAGGGAAGTGAGGCAGAAACCTAGGAGGCCATCCGGCAGGGGGCGGCTGTGTCAGTCTTACCCATAAAGCCATTTCACTTACCTGATTGGAAAAGAGCAGAGAAATGTGCACTAAATTTCCCAGAAATGTGAATGAGATTCTTAAAACAGTAGACTCAGGTCCTCGGCTCTCTTCTTTTTAAAGTGATTCATCAAGATAACGGGATTTGAGAAAACACTGGGAATTTTAAGAGAAACGAAAGCTGCTAGTCAGGGCCAGTAAAAAGTTGCAGTAACTAATTTTACTTTGTCCGGATCCTCTTCTGTCATAGATTCATTATGTCTAATAAATTTCTAGACAAAACAGACTCTGGTCTCTGTGATGCGTTCTGGGAATGAGGAAGAGCGAAAGGAAGGCCAATCCAGAGATGCTCAGGGTGGACGCGGTCGGTCGGGAGGGCTCTGGCACGAGGAGCCTGGAGGACCCGGGCCGAGGGGGAGGACGGAGAAGGATTGAGGTTGAAAGACCGCTAGGATGACCTCCTGCGTCCGCTCTGCCAGCGGGGGTCTGGCTGCCGCCTGGAGGCGCGGCCCTGGAGTCCGCGGCGGCACGCTAGTGTGACACGTTACAGTCTCACGTGTTACTGCTGCGTCCGGCGTGGCGCTTTGGCCCTTTGCAATTCAGCGTGGGCCACGGGGAGTTTGGGAAATACCATCTCTTCTAGAATTTGTGAAAACCTGACTGGTACCCTGCTGCCTGCCTCCCTGTGCATCTTTCTTGCTTCTAACTAACCATCCCGCCCTCCAAGCCTCCACGTTCGTGAGGGACTCTGAAAACCAAAGACGTTCCTAATAGACGCACAAAACAACTGACCATTGTTCCCTGAGAATTTATTCAACAGCAAATGTTTGGATGCCACGCTTCGTTTGGGGATCCACTTGTGCACGAGGGCCAGGGTCCCTGTGCCCATGCTGGGGGTGAGGGGGCCGGTGGGCCTGGGGGAGGAAAGGGAATAGCCTGTGTCTTCAAGCTGTGGCTGGAAGATGGATGGCTCCCGGGGGACCGTCCTCGGCCCTTTCACCGCTTCTCCCCTCTCACCCACATTCCGCGCTCCCAGCCAGGCGGCCACGGGACCAGCTTTGTCAGCAGAGCCTGCAGGCACGGAGCCCTGGACTCTGGCCCAGAGCCACCGCTCCAGAGCCCTGGAACTGCCCTTTGGCCCACTTTGCTCTCCAGACACGACCTCATGGATGATTCCTCCTGACCCTTGAAGCGAGGGCAGAGGCTCCTTTATAAAATGCTTCCTTTCCTCCATTACTGTCTTCTATTTTAGAGGCCCTAGTCTGGGGGCACCTGGGTGGCTCAGTTGGTTAAATGACTCTTGATCTCAGCTCAGGTCAGGATCTCATGGTCAAGAGATTGAGCCCTGTGGCAGGGTCTGCACGGTCATCCTTTCTCTCTGCCCCTCCTGTCTATGTTTAAATCTTACTGTTCTGACCGTGCAGAGCCTGCTTGGGATTCTCTCTCATCCTCTCTCTGCGCCCCCCCCCAAAAATAAACATTAAAAAAAAGTAGGGGCACCTGGGTGGCCCACTTGGTTAAGCATCCGACTTCTGCTCAGGTCATGATCTCACAGTTCATGAGTTTGAGCCCCACTTTGAGCTGTCTGCTGTCAGTGTGGAGCTCGCTTTGGATCCTCTGCCTCCCTCTCTCTCTCCCCCTGCCCTGCTCACTCTCTCTCTCTCAAAAATAAATTTTAAAACATTTTTAAAAAATTAAAAATAAAAGTCCTGGTTGAATCAATAAGTATTGAATGTATCCCATATTTATTATTCCTTTTGGAGGCTCGCTGCGTGACTCTTTCCTCCCTTTCCTGACCTCTCATTTCGTGCTTTATTGTATCACAGATACAGAATTGATTACCAAGGATCTATCAGAAAGCTCTGTCTCTCCCCACCCCCTGCTCTTCTCCTACTGCCCACAGTATACAACTTAGCAGAGATTCAACAAGAGAGCTAATTCTACCAACAACAAGGAAAATAAGTTTATCCCATTGTCCATTTTATTATTTTTTAAGTAAGCTCTAAGCCCAACAGGAGGGTTGAACTCAGGACCCTGAGATCAAGAGTTGCATGCTCTACTAACTGCGCCAAGCAGGAGCCCCCCCCCCCAATATCCATTTTAAGAAGCCCTTAGATAATCTGCAGACTATGGCTCCCACCTCTCTCCTCCATCTTTGAAGCCAGGAGCCAGAACTTGGGCCCCCGGCTCATCTGTGACTAAGGAAGGGACAAGAGATGATAGTTCTTGGTTGTTGGCATGCTGTCGATCAGTAGGAGGATCCTGGACAGCACGGACGTTCCAGACTCGGCAAGATCCAGTTGGCCCTCCCACTTGCACCTTAGACCAGGTGGAGTTCAGTAAGCCTCCTTGAAATCAGGAATTTACCGAGGTTGAAATTGCTCCTTCAAAAGCTAGATTGTCAAAGAGCCGGCCTCTAGCTGTGGTCCTCTTCTTGAGAACAATTTGTTTGCAGAATCACAGAGTGGTACGGTTGGCCGAACTCTGTTGCTGTGTAGGTTTAAGTCTTACTGTTCAAAATCCACTCTTGATACTGAATAATAAGGGAGGAGGGAGATGGGGTCCCACAGGACACTGTGAAAAAGGAACCAAAGATTATAGAATTTTAGAATTCTTGGGCTTAATGACCTATATTCCAACACCTTCTTTCTGGAAGACAGGTGGTGTTTTGTTTGTTTTTTTTGTGTCCTTTTTTTTGTTTTTGGGTTTTTTTTTTTGTTTTGTTCTGAGAACGGGGGGCCAGAAACGTGTTACAGAACTGATATTTCATGGCTCTGGAGTAACAAGGCCTCTGGGCCTGGATTCCCGTCAGCTCTGCAATCCACCTCCTAGTTGGCTGTGTCCCCTTACAGCAGTGGGGGTATGTTCAGGGGGCCCGGGCTCCAATAACCATGACAACTGGCTGGCCCGACCTTCTCTTCCTCTCTGCCCTCCTCTAGCTGGGAGGTGTTAGTGGCATTGCCCAAGGCTCCTCTGGAACGGTTTGTGGCCGGGGAGACGCTCAGAAGCCTGGGCGCTGTGGGACGGAGGCAGCAGCGGCCAGCGTGAGCGCGGGGCCCGGCGGCAGCGGTCTTAGCTGCTTTATCTCCGAGAGTTCAAGGAAAGACGCCGAGGGTAAGGGTGTCCTGGGAATTTGACTGGAGGGGAAGAGGCCTGCAGGGAAACCACTGAGGGAGAGAGGGTTCAAGGTGAATGACCAAGAGTGTAGGGTAGAAATCCTGGGGCACTGGCTTTTCCAGAATGCCGCTGAAATCGCTGGTTTTGAGAGGGACTGCTTGCTTCTTAGCATTCAGGGCAGGACCAGCAGATATGCTTGCTTAAAAAGAAAGGAATTCATGCAGAACTTTTTTACAAAAAGATAAAAAAAGACTAATCCTGAAACTTATTCTTTTAGTCCCTTTTGGATTTTCATCTAGGAGCCTCTTAACTTCACCTAAAACCTCTTATCTTGTAAAGCCACCCTTATTTCTCATTTCTTACCCTGAATCCTTGAAGGAAGCATCCCGTCTTGGAAAGTAGGCTGGGGGGCAGCTCCTCCCAATGGGACTCTAGGGAGGGGCGGCTCGTCCTTGACATTCACCCTCCAACCTAATCAGAAAGCCTTCTGTTGAGGGAGCTGGGTCCCCAGGCAGCCTGGGCCTTGGCAGTGGCCATCAGAGGTAGGGGACTGACCCTGGGAGTCTCAAGCTGAGAGCTTTCTCATGGACCTGGGACTCTGCTTTGCAGCGTGAAGAGCTATGACAGCAGTCAACAAGGGCCCGACCTTGCTGGATGGAGACCTCCCAGTAAGTAACTTGGACCTTTATGAGAAGGCCATGGGTGGGGGTGGGAGTGGGGGCCACTGAGTGGAGGAGGAAGGCACAGGGAGGACAGGTTCAGGGCACTGGAGGACAAAATCTGTCTAGGTTATAGTCACCTCTCATTGACCATTATGTCTCATACTCTTGCCCTCACTAAGAGCAGGGGGATGGAGCAGGGGAGTGCCTACTGAAAACTAAACACCTCAGAGAAAAAGAACAGAAATATTGGCTGAGAGGGAAAGGAGGGGTGTGGGAACGACTAAACGCTGATGCAAAGCCCGTGCTTGCCCACCCAGGCGGGATGTAGATTCGGATGCTGAGCCGCTGCGTTCCGTAGCTCCGGGGGGTTGTGTGACTTCTGGTCCATGTTAGTTACACTATGCCTGTGCTGCATACGGGAAGGGGGTGGAGGAACAGCGTTCCCGGACTTTTGTGTCCAGCCTGGTTTTCACTGTGACTTGGAGCAGTTTGACACCTTCAGGTGTATCTGATGCCTCCGGATAAGGCCTCTCTGATTTAGGTACAGTTCAGAGAGTCCATGAAACCTAAAAATTGTGAACCTATATAGTGACCATCTTGTCCCAAATTAGGCTTCAACTAACCTTTGCACTCGGAATCACCATGTTAAGTTTTATATTAAATCAGAATACGGGGGGAGGGGGGACGCCTGGGTGGCTCAGTCCCTTAAGCTTCCGACTTCAGCTCAGGTCATGGTCTCTCGGCCTGTGAGTCTGAGCCCCAGGTCGGGGGCTCTGTGCTGACAGCTCAGAGCCTGGAGCCTGCTTCACATTCTGTGTCTCCCTGTCTCTCTGCCCCTCCCCCGCTCACACTCTGTCTCTCTGTCTCAAAAATGAATGTGTTAAAAAACAAATCCTAGAGTACAGAGGCGCAAAATGAACACAAGCATAGGCTCAGGATTGATCCTCTTTGGCTTTGCCTGCCACAGCCTCTGAAAACTCCGTCCAGATGTTGAAATATTCTCTCGTTTGCAGTCATCATCTTTTTCTAGTTCAGATTTCAAACTCGCCTGCAAACTGGAAGCTAAAGTGCTGTAGGCTGCTGTTATGAGTCTCCTTGATGGGTCTTCTAAGTCAGCCTACAAACAGAAGAGGCCAGGGCAGAGCCCTGTAATGGGCACATCCCAGCTGCAGAGAGAGCCCCAGCGCCTGGGTCAGACAGGGGGAGCCTCCTCTTCTTCCTTCTTGTGTGGAGGATTCTTAGCATTCCTGTGAGCATAGCAGGCCCCTCGCTAGTGGCAGCCGCGGCTCATCAGCCCGGTGGCCCACCTTGCCTCACATGCACTCTCATTTACTCCTGTGCCTTATGATACTTGGAAGCAAATCGCAGATGGGCCATTTCAGGCCTGAGCTGCCATCCTGACTCTGCCACTTACTGGCTGGGTGATCGTGGGTAAGTCCCTTCATCTCTGAGTCTTTGTGTCCTCGTGGGCAAAGTGCCCTCGGAGGGTGGCTGCTAGAATTCAGCGAGGTCTTGTCACCAGAGCGCCCTGATCAGCGCCCGGCGTATAACGGCCCCGGAGTCCACACTCTTTCACTCAAACACCTGTGTTTGTTCAGTGAGCTTCCCGGGCAACCTAAAGTTTAATTAGGTGACTGCTGCCATAGTTAAAACGCATTAATAAGAACACGGCACCCCAATATCGAGAAGTGACAGCTTCACTGTACCCCACATGCTCAGACCACATCCGGAATGCTGTCTTCACGGCTGAGTGCACGTGTTGGAGGAAGGCAGCACTGGCCTGTAGCAGGTCCGGAGGGGACCAGCAGACCGGGGTGGCCAGCTCAGTGAGGATCTGGAGCTACTGAGCACGGAGGAGGGACCCCCAAAGGCAGACATAGTGCCTTCAAACGCATGACGGGCCAGCCCGTGACTGATGAAATAGCTTTGCTCGGTGCTGTTCCAGAGGAAGAGGGCGGAGCAGTGGGTGAAGACACATTGCAGCCCAGCGCTGCTGTCCAACAAGGGCCACAGGCCACTCTGGGAGGGGCAAGACCCAGCCACGAAGGCATCTGAATCCAAGTCGGCCAGAGGCTGTGGGCAGGAGGCACTCTTGCTTTGGAAGCTCCTGGAGACCTAAACTTCGTGATTCTGTGCAGCGGGGCAGCTCTAAACTCACCCCTTGCAGGCGAAGTCCCCGCCTGATTCATTTATTCGGCCGACATCACTGTGCAGGCTTTAGGCTAGGCTCTGGACAGACAGGACAGCTGGCCGGGAGAGAGACAGGCACACACGTGATCGCACAGCGTGGGAAGCATGAGGAGGCAAGCCGGGAGGCGGTGGTAGCTTCTGACGTGGCGGAGGAGGGTCAGGAAGCCTCACGGAACCGGTGATCCTCGAGCTGGGTCTGGAGGGAGCGGCGTTTTGCCAGACAGGCACACGGGAGGGCAGGGGGAGCGTGCACAGGCGGGCGCCGGCCTACACAGGCAGGGAGGCGACGTCCCAGCAGCTCTCCAGAGCCTGGATTGTGGCCGGGAGAGCGTAGCGGGCTGGCCCTAGTGTTTCCTCTCTGGCCTGGGTTCCTCCTAGGTCACTTGGACGCAGGCTGGCCTCGCCAGTGGGCTCCGGGATGCTGGGCTGCCTTCCCGTGAGGCAGGAGAGGGCAGAGGGATAACTGGATTGCCTTCCCTTCTTCCACTCCAGGAGCAGGAGAACGTCCTGCAGCGGGTCCTGCAGCTGCCGGTGGTGAGCGGCACCTGCGAGTGCTTCCAGAAGACCTACGCCAGCACCAAGGAAGCCCACCCCCTGCTGGGCTCTGTGTGCAATGCCTATGAGAAGGGCGTGCAGGGCGCCAGCAGCCTGGCGGCCTGGAGCATGGAGCCGGTGGTCCGCAGGCTGTCCACCCAGTGTGAGTGTTGGCACTTGCAGCCCGCCGTCCGTCAGTCTGCCCCATTGATGGCTTGCTTGTCTGTCTGCCTGTATGTCTGTGTGCCTTCTTGTCTGTCTGCCTTTCTAACCACCTGCATCCCATTACATAGTCTTCTCATCCATGAATACAGGTGACGCAGATGGGGACACAGCTACAGACATGGACAGACATCTCTTCTCATCCTTGCATGTCTATAGCTTGGCATTTTCCCAGGGTCACATGACGGGCCAGAGAGCTGGCAGGGGAGGGGACGGGCAGAGCCGTGTGGGCAGTGGTAGGAGTGAGGCCTGCGGTGGACCAGACGCCCACTTTGGCCCCAAATCTGGCGGCAGCAGGAACTCGTAGAGTCTGGCACAGGCGGGGGCCGCGGGTACTGGGGCTGGCCCGGCCAGGCCCGGGGAGCAGGGGCACGGGACGCTCTCGGGGCCAGTAGCTGAGGGGACGAGCCGGTGACAGTCCATGTGGCCCCTACTACCAGACCTACCCCTATTCAACTCGTCCTGCCTCGTTTGTAAGTACGGTCTCCAAAGCAAGGCGCTCTCTCTCGCTCTCTCTCGCTCTCTCTCTCTCTTATTCCAGTGTAGTTAACATACAGTGTTATATTATTTTCAGGTGTACAATACAGTGATTCACTAATTCCATGCATTACCCGGTGCTCATCACAACACCCCAGGCAGGGCTCTGGACGGGGCTGGGGGAAACCCCAGCAGCACCAAGAAGTCTAGGACCTTCCACCATCCTGATTAGAGAATTATGGGTGTCTGAGGAACCTGCCCTGGGCCAGCTACCATGCCTACAACCTCTTTAAATAGTTTCCCTGGGTCTCATTTTGCCCACTCGGAAGATGGCCATGTCACCTGGGTTCTCTGCTGCTTGAGAATTTTGTGAAGAAATGGCAGCTATCTGGGGAAAGCATGTATGAAAGATTATGTGAAAGAATATAGACCCATCTCCATGGTCATTGCCTCAGGGCTACATCTTTAGCCCCCTGGGCAGTGTCTCCTAGAAGGATTTGTGTCCCCTGGTACTTGCCCCACTCTCTGGGGACAACTCTCTCTTCCCTGTGACCCTCTGTGGGTCACTTCTGACTCTTGAGGTTAGAAGGAAGGGCGTGGGCAGTCTGGGCCCTGGGCCGGCTGTGGCTGGGGGCTGGTCACCCATAGAACTAAGCCGCACCTGCCCTACTCCCACCAAGGCCCCGGGAGGCCCTGCGGCCCCTCCTCACACGCCTTCACTGCCCGCCTTCGCGCCCACCCAGAGTTCACCCAGAGAGGGTGGGGAGGACCGGGAGGGGGAGCCCAGTGTCTGCCGGTGATTCACAGTTTCTGCCAGTTGCCCCTGCCAGGTAGGAACTGTCAATCCACCTCTTACAAATGAGGACCCGGAGGCGGGGGCAGGTTGAGACTCCCCCGAAGCCACAGCTGGCTGGTGCAGGCGCGGGGCTCCGAGAGAGCGCAGACCTGCCTGACTACAGAGGCCCTACCCTGACGGAAGGCGGGCCTGGTCTCCAGGAGCTTCGGGGGGATGGGCGGGGGCTGCAGGGGACCCTCGGCTTCTCAGATGTGCTGGAGGGATCAGGGCTGGGGAGTCTGAAGGGTCTGAGGCACCTTCCTTGGCACGGGGGCCACTGCTAGGTCCTCACGACTCACTCCACCATGGCCCTTCACTTCCAGTCACAGCGGCCAACGAGCTGGCCTGCCGAGGCCTGGACCACCTGGAGGAAAAGATCCCAGCCCTCCAGTACCCTCCTGAAAAGGTGAGCCCCCCTCCTCTTCTCGAATGTGCCCTGTGGTCCTGCCTCTCAGGAGGAGACTGACATGTCATGGCCGGCAGTCTTTCATTCCTGTGGCAGGCGCCCTCCAAGCTTGGGAGGGGGGCTGCCTGCCCCTAAGTCCACACAGCAGGCTTCCTCCTCCCCCTGTGGCGCCAAATGAAGGCAGCCTTTCTGGAAAGCAGGCGTGGCCGGGGGTAAACTCAAACAGGAGCTTGGGGTGGGTGTCACTGCTTCTGATCCCACCACACGCCCTGCCCTGCCCCAGGACACCTGGTGGGCCTGCACTGGGCCACTTGCTAACTATAGTCCCCTAAGATCACGGGCCACACTCCTCAGATCCCGGAATTGCAGTCCCGTGTCCTCAGGATCCAACCCTTTATGGACCTTGAGACTGAAGAGGTCACTTTACCCAGATACAGGTTCATTGGGTATTTGCTATGTAAGGGCTTTGGGGAATTAGCTCCATCTCACCGACCACCTGTCTGCTCATCCCACAGGTATTTCCTGGGCCCCACCCTAGGCCAGGGGCCATAATGCGATGTGTGGAGCCCTCCCATGTCATCCTCCTGTCAGCCCCCTGGGGCAGGGCGGGGATCCCCATTTCACAGAGGAGAAAGCTAGTGACTTTTCCCATGCACACAGCCTTAAGCGGAGGCCACAGGAGGGCAGGTCTGTTTGGCTCAGAGGCCTGTGCGCTTCCCGTCTTTCCAGATGAAGGGCATCTGTGTCACCAAAGAGAGAATTATTGCAATGCGGAACTGGGTAGAGAAAACAGCCACGTCTCCAAGTCAGTATAAACACAGATGGGAATGTGAGCGGGGTTGTGAGGGAAGACAGAGAAGGCAGCAGAGGAATCCGGGGACGGAGAGGCCTGTGTGCATGAGAACATCCGGACCGGTGTCATCACGGAGGTGGCCTTTCCGGGGGAAGGACGGTTAGGATCTCGATAGGCGGAAGCGGGGTGCGAGGAAGCCAGGAGGTCCATCCGCAGGGAGAAGTGGAGCGCTTTCCCTCTAAAGCCCAGCTTAACCAAGGGCCCAGATATCGGTGCCAGTTCCCAGGCCCTTTATATTATTTTTTAAGTAAGCTCAGCGCCCAACGTGGGGTTCAAATTCACCACCTCAACATCAAGAGTTAGATGCTCTACTGACTGAGCCAGCCGGGCGCCCCTCCCCTGGGCCTTTAAATGAGGCCTCCCTGGGAGCTGGGCTCAGGCCTACCAGACCTGCACCTGCTGACCCCCCTCCCCACTTCCCCCAGATCGCCTCTGAGCTGAGGGACACCATCTCCACCCGCCTCCGCAGCGCCAGGAATAGCATCAGCGTTCCCATCGCCAGCACCTCGGACAAGGTCCTGGGGGCCGCTCTGGCCAGCTGCGAGCTCGCCTGGGGGGTGGCCAAAGACACGGCCGAGTATGCTGCCAGCACCCGAGCCGGCCGGCTGGCCTCCGGAGGGGCTGACCTGGCCCTGGGGGGCGTCGAGAAGGTGGTAGAGTACCTCCTCCCCTCAGCCAAGGAAGAGTCAGGTATCTACCCCCAGGGGGGCTGGCAGACCTCCCCCACCCAGGAACTGGGTCCCCTCCCCACGCGGTCTGGGAATTAGCAGAGGCAGCCAGGGCTCCCCCAGCCCCTGCCCTGGAACAGGGAAGGCCCAGCGAGACTTTCAGGTGGAGCCATCTTCACACCGCCTCCTCTCCCCATCTGTAAGCGGGGCAAGTGAGTGACCCAAGTCACCCGCAAACTTGTGGTGGGACCAGGTGACCACTTCCCAACCCTAGACAGAGCCCAGCTTCCCTAGCCCCTCTCTGACCAGCTTTCCTCTCTTTCCCCCCAAATCCCACCCAGCCCCTGCTCCAGGACACCAACCGGCCCAGAAGCCTCCCAAAGGCCAGCGGAGCCTCGGGAGCAGGGTCGGGGCCCTGGCCAGCACCCTGTCCCAGCACACCTTGCAGACCACAGCCCGGGTGCTGAAGCAGGGCCATGCCCTGGCCATGTGGATCCCAGGTGTGGCGCCCCTGGTGAGTGTCCGCCCCTGAGCTATGGCTGACCCCCAGCCTGGGTCCCTCCCGTCCCCACCCAACTGCACCTCTGGGGCTAGGAACATTCTCTCTCCAGCCTGGCCTGGGACCCCTGGTCTAAGGACAAGAGGCCTTAAGGGGGTGGAGGGCCAGTCCTCTGGGCTGCAAGGGGAGAGAAAGGACCGGATGTGAGCTGAGGGCAAGCCTGCCTTGCTAGGGTGTCCCTCCCTATCCCTCTGAGTCCCACCCCCTCCCACTCCCAAATGTATCCTATTAGGGGGCCTCCTGCTGTGGGCCCTCTTGCCTATGAGGGAGCAGAGGCCCCGGCTGCTAGCTGCTGTCCAGACACTAGGGAGTGTCCCCGTAAATAGCCAGGCCCCAAGCCCCATCTGTTGGGGAGAGAGCCCTGGCCCGACTGCATCCCTGACCACCCCCAGATTTCAAAATTTCCCTTCCGGAGGCTCCTCATTTGCATCTTCCTTGCCCCTAGGGTAGAGCTGCCTTTTCTGGGTGAGAGTAGGCTACCCACCCCCACCTCTGTGTATTTTAGCAGAGATAGACCCCATTTTTTTCATAAGGACCTTTAGTAAGAAACGGAAAATAAGGGAAAATAAGAAAGGGAATAACGGAAAATAAAGGAAAATAAGGGAAACACAAACAACATTAAAGCACAAAGGTCAGCAAGCAAAAGAGTCACTTCCCAGCCATCGTTTGGTGGCACTTTTTTTTTTTAATTTTTTTTAATTTTAATTTTTATTGCTTTTTATTTATTTTTGAGAGACAGAGAGAGACAGTGCGAGCAGGGGAGGGTCAGAGAGAGAGGGAGATACAGAATCTGAAACAGGCTCCAGGCTCTGAGTTAGCCGTCAGCACAGAGCCCGACGTGGGGCTCGAACCCACGAACCGTGAGATCTGACCTGAGCTGAAGCCGGATGCTTAACTGAC
The DNA here is from genome assembly GCA_004023845.1 of Helogale parvula. Classification (NCBI taxonomy): domain Eukaryota; kingdom Metazoa; phylum Chordata; class Mammalia; order Carnivora; family Herpestidae; genus Helogale; species Helogale parvula. Next base: position 24,910 of record PJEM01013940.1, read on the forward strand.
TGAGCCACCCAGGCACCCCTTGGTGGCACTTTTAAAAGCATCGTCAGCCCTGACTCATTCGTTCAAGCTAATGATTGCTGAGAACGTGCTGTGCACCAGGTTCCATGGCTCCAGTAGGGATACAGGACTGGTCCATCCCTTCTGTCCCCTGTACTGGGGGGCCATCTCCCAGTGGGGGCTGAGACGGACCCATGTCCCAGCCCTGCGTGCAGTCGGGAGAGGCCCCTGTACCGTGCGGCCTCAGAGACCCTGTTCACGGAGGACATGATGGTGTCCCCTGGAGTTGTGTGATGGGTGTTTGTGGGGCTCCCGGAGGGAGCCCAGCTGTGCCTCAAGGGGACACCAGCCCACCTGCCCAGGTCTGTTTCCGCCCATGGCCACTGGGGTCCTCTTGATTTGTTCACTCTTTAAAGATCTCCAAGGAGTGTCTACTAAAGCTAAACACACATACCCCCCAAGACCCACCATTTCCACCCCCCAGAAATGAGAGCCTATGTCCCCCAAAGCCGCATCGAAGTGTTCCTATCAGGCTTTCTCCTTAGCCAAGAACTGAACAACACAGGCGTCCATCAACAGCGGAACACGGAAGTTGTGGCTCACGCACGTGGGGGGCCGCAGGGGAGGGAAGCGGTTGTGACCGTGCGGGAGCACGGCCGAATCTCACAACACGACGTTGAATAAAAGAAGCTATTTGTGAAAGAAAACGCATTGGAGGAGTCCATTTCTACGAAGTTCAAAAATGGGCAAAACCAAGGCATGGTGGTAGAGGTCAAAATGGAGTCCTCCTTGGGGGCCCTGCCTGCGCGGGGAGCGCAGGGAGACTTCTGGGGGGTGGAAAGGGGTCTGTGTCTTGACCTGTGGTAGTTATGCAAGCGTGTGCTTAGGACGCCTCCCAGAGCTGCCCTACGAGGTGCGCCCTCCGGGTGTGCAAGTCCTCAACCAATGACACGTTGTAGGACAGTCTGACCCTGGGGGGGGGGGGGGGGGGGGGGGGGGTTTGCTGGCGACCCCAGCAGCCTGCGGCCTTCCCCCCTCAGAGCAGTCTGGCCCAGTGGGGCGCGTCAGCCGCCTTGCAGCTGGTGTCCCGGCGGGGGAGTGAGGTGCGGATGCCCTGGCTACACGGCCTCGCCGCCGCCACCCAGGAGGAGGACCGCGGTGACCGCACGGACACAGACGGAGAGGAGACGGAGGAGGAAGAGGAGGAGGAGGAAGAGGAGTCCGACACCGAGGAGAGCAGGCTCAACGAGGTAAGAGGGCGAGAAGCTGAGGATGCGGACGCCTCCGGGTCCCACAGCCCAGTTGGGGGGACAAGAAGCAGAGGCCAGAGGGGTCTGTGCCCCCAGGGCTCAGAGACATGGTGCCCGCCTGCTGCACCGAGAGCCTCGCCTGCAGGCAGCCTCCGTGCCCGGCTCGCAGCCAACCCGCACAGCAGCCCTGCAAAGTAGGCGGGGCGGAGAGTGTTATCCTCATTCTGACAGTGAAGAAGCAGGTTCAGAGAGGGAAAGCCACCTGCCCGAGGCCACACAGCTAGCGGCAGAGCCAGGCTTACAGTTTTTTCAGTTTGGTGTCCCCGTGGTTTCCCCTCTAGCTCTGGGGGTGGCGGGGAGGGGGAGGGCCAGGGGAGCCGCTGCAGGAGGCGCTGACCTAGCTCTGGCCCCCAGGTAGCAGCCCTGCCCGGCCCACAAGGGCTCCTGGGCAGCGTGGCCCACACCGTGCAGAAGGCCCTCCAGAGCACCGTGTCAGCCGTGATGTGGGCGCCCGCGGCTGTGCTGGGCTCGGCAGCCAGGCTGCTGCACCTCGCCCCGGCCCCTGCTGTCTCCTCCACCAAGGGGAGGGCCATGTCCCTGTCGGACGCCCTGAAGGGCGTCACTGACAACGTGGTGGACACGGTGGTGCACTACGTGCCGGTGAGTCCCGCCCCAGGGGCCTGGGAAGGACAGACACAGCAGCTCTGACCCGGCTGCGGTGGCCCTCCTGTCCCCAGCCTCCTTGGCGGTGCTCCTGATCCCAGGAACATCTTGACCAACTACGGCCTTGACTGGTGGCCCTTGCCAGCCCCAAGAGTATAGAGACCGAGACCCTGGCCAGAGACCTTTCCCCACCTGCTCCCTTACGACCATCAGTCAGTCAGGGTGGGAGGTGGCCCGGCCCTCACCTCAGCAAGCAGGGAGGCGCTGCTTCCTGGGAAGGGGCTGGAGGGAGGCGTGGAGGGCACCTGGGGGCTGGCCCACGTTCCAGGGCACAGTGGCTGCCCCGTCCCAATCCTGGCACCTGTCGCCAACAGGAAGAATCAAGAGGCACCAATAACTGTCTCTTGGGGCGCCTGGGGGCCCTTGGCAGAGCACGTTTCAGGTTGTGCCGGCTCCGGGCTGCCAGTCAAGGGCGAGGCCCCGCAGAACTAGCAAGGCTTGGGGGTAGGGGTGCTGAGTCACCCACTTCCGAGAGGCAGGCCAAGGGTCCTGGCAGCCAGTGTGTTCACCTCGGGCCCCAACCAGGGCCAGGCATGGGCACCCTCACCCTGGACGCGACAATGTGTGCGCCGCGCTTAGCGCACAACTCCGCCCCAAGGAGAGGTGGGGACGCCACTCTCTTTCCACCGAGGGACCCCTGAGGGAGGCTCGAGGCGTCCAGGAATTTAGGAAGGAGGGGATGCCTTGCATCCCGTGGCCCGTGGAGGCCACTGGAGAGGGCAAGACATCATCGGTCTCCCCGGCGCCCCTCGCCTGTGCCCCGGGGCACTAGAGGCCCAGTCCCACACCCGGGCGGTGGCCCGCCCCCCAAGGACGCTCCTGGGAGGCGTCAATGCGAGGGTCCCAGAGAGGCGGTGGGTGGGAGGCCAAGGGACGAGAGCCTGGCCCGGGCGCTCACAAGGCTGCCTTCAGCTCCCCAGGCTGTCGCTGATGGAGCCCGAGAGCGAATTCCGGGACATGGACAACCCGCCGGCCGAGGCCGAGCGCCGGGAGGCGGAGCGCGGGGCGTCCGGGGCGCCGCCCGCGGGTCCCGAGGCCGCGCCGCGCCCCCCGCAGCCCCGCGGCAGCCTGCGGCCCGCGCGCGGCCCCGGGGGCCCCGGGCAGGAGGACCGGGCGGACGCGCCCGCCGCGCCGCGCCCGGCCTTCCCGGCGGCGGCCCGTGAGAAGCCCACGCGCAGGGTCAGCGACAGCTTCTTCCGGCCCAGCGTCATGGAGCCCATCCTGGGCCGCGCGCAGTACAGCCAACTGCGCAAGAAGAGCTGAGCCCCGCGCGTCCGCCCGCCGGGCCCCGGCCCCGGGTCCCCGGCCCCCCGGCCCCCCGGCCCGGCCCCACGGCGGCGAGTCCCCGGCGGGCTCTCCAGCCGAGACCCAGAGCCCGCGCTTCCAAGTGCGCGCCGACGTCTTCCCTGCGGGCCCCTGGGAGCCCCAGCCTCCCTCCCGCGGCGCTGCCGAGGCACGCAGCAGCTTAGCACCCTTTTGGGCGTCGCTGTCAGAACCTATTCTTAAGAAGCATTCGAGCAGCAGCTTGCTTTGACTCTACGCCTTGTTTTCGTCTTACCAAAGGACTAATTGCCTGACTTGATGTCTCACGTCTTTAACCACACTGGTTGCCAAATGGCATTTGTTTCCAAAATGTAGATGCAGCATCTGTAGACATATTAAGCAGGGGTTTCTGACACCCGTTTAAGCCCTGAGCTCGGAGACCCCCCCCCCCCCCGAGGATCCAGGCTCTCCGCCGACTACTCTGAAGGGAGCAACAATCAGGTGCGAAAGCAGTTGTGTTTCTAGAAAGAGCAGCCCCCTTTTCCGAGTGCCCGGGATTCTTCCCAGGCTGAGCCCCGGCCTGCGCGCTGCAGCGCCGCCTGCTGGCTCACAGCCACGTTTCCGTTTGCATCCTCGCAGCCTTCCACCGGCAGGGTCACCCTTCCATGGCCTTTTAAAGGCGTCCCGGTGCTGGGGGACGCCGACGGTGACCTTCCACCTCATTCAGGTCTAACCTGGACAGACCATATGTAGGGGCTCTGCAACCACAGTTCATTCCAAGCCCTATTTTTGAAAATGTCCGTATTTGGTAAATCTAGGGAATGCATACATGAAATTTTAAAATTCAAATATTGTGAAAGGGGGTGTGTCTTCCTCCCTGAGCTCTCCAATTTTCCGTCGAAAGAAGCACGGCGCTGTCCGTCTCTTGTGTATCCTGCCAGGTACAGGCTGTGCGTGTGCAAGCCCACTTTGCACACTCCCCACTTTGTTCACACAGCTGTGGGATGTTGTCCTGTAACGATACATCTTAGAGATCTTTTTGTATCCGTATCATAAATCCCTCTTGCGTTTTTTAATGGCTACCTAGTAAGTGCTCCGCTATACAGATGTGCTCTCTTTGACTTAACAGTGAATGGGCTGCTAAGTTGTTTCCATTTTTTTGCTCTTGCAAACAGTGCTACAATAAATGTCTGTATACGAAATGTTTTGTGCTGATGCGTAGACATATCTATAGGAGAAATTTATAACTTGGAACCGGGACATGCTGGGTAAGAGTATGTGTATTTTAAATATTGTTAGGTGATATTAAGTAGCCTTCCAAACCCAACTCGGATTTTCTTGTTATTGGCATCTGCAGCTGTCAGTCCTTTTAAATGTGTATTTATTTATTTTGAGAGAGAGAGAGTGTGTGTGCGCCCGCCCATAGAGGAGGGGCAGAGACAGAGAGAAAGTTCCAAGCAGGCTCCTCTCATCTCAGCACGGAGCCCAATGTGGGGCTCAAATGCATGAAGTATGAAATCATGATCTGAGCTTAAATCAAGAGTCAGACACTTAATCAACTGAGCCACCCAGGCGCCCCTCTCTCCATCCTTTTGGATGTCTATATATGCCTTCCCCGTAGGTCCCCCTCAGACCTGGGAGCACCCTCTCGGCCCCTACTCTGTTGCACATCTGAGGGCCCAGCTTTCTGAAACTGACTCTGGGTCCTGGCAGATCTTTGGTGTAATGAGCCGTTGGCCTTGATCAATGGTTCTCGAATCCAAGGATGCCCAGAACGGGGAGATGAAAGTGCCGGCGGACGTACACCTGTGGACATGGCCATGACTCTGAGCTAGCCTTGCGCACCTACTCCGCCTGTACAATCCACACCACTCCCAGCAGCTCCCTGGGGAGGGGATGTGATCTGGGAAGAGGGACCCTTATAGCCAAGCTGATCTGTGGGGTGCCTGGTGGCTCAGTGGGTTAAGCGTCTGACTTTGGCTCAGGTCATGATCTCACTGTTCGTGGATCCGAGCCCCATGTCAGGCTCTGTGCTGATGGCTCAGAGCCTGGAGCCTGCTTTGGATTCTGTGTTGTCTGTCTCTGACCTTCCCCTGCTCGTGCTGTCTCTCAAAAATAAATAAAAAACAGGAAAAAAGAGTTTTTAAAAAATGTTTCTTTACTATTGAGAGAGAGACAGAGTGTGAGCAGGGGAGAGGCAGAGAGAGAGAGGGAGACACAGAATCCGAAGCGCTGACAGCTCAGAGCCTGACACCAGGCTCGAACTCATGAACCATGAGATCATGACCTGAGCTGAAGTTAGATGCTTACCCGACTGAGCCCCCGGGTTCGCCATATTCCGTAATTATTTAGCATCTCAATATCCAAAGGACTTCTGTGTCTGGAGACCGGTAGTACTACAACTTGGGCTTTAATGCTCAGGAAGTTGAGCATCGTTTTCCTAAACATTTAAACACTTGTGTACTTAATCAAAACTTCTAGAATGCACATATCAAATTATTTTAAGTATCCAAATGTAGGTGACAAACAAAAAGCAATCAAGTTCATTTAAACAGTCCTATAAATCCGGAGTAAAACATCTGCACATTTCACTGACACCTCACTACACAGAGCAACATCCTGAGGGTCCCCCCACCCCGTGCCCCTCCCCCGTCTGCAGGGGGAGTGCTGAGCCTGCACCTGCCGCAGGATGGACCCTCCCCTGCCCACCTCTCATGTAAGACACAGACCGTGAGCAGCACCGTTAGAACGTCCTATGCGGCCTCTCTGTTCCCGCCCTGGCCCCGCCCTCGGCAACCATGATCTCGAATTTTTATTTACCATACCCTCGCTTTTCCTTATAGATTCCTTTCCTATGCATACACCTCACTCCAACAGTGTCTAGTTTTGCATGCTTTGGACTTTAAGTGGAATTATATGTTTTCTTCTGGGACTGGCTTTTTTCCCCACTCAAAATGAAGTTCCTGAGAATCATTTTCACTAAAGGCTTTTTTTTATCATGCAAATGTTGCTGTGGTCTGACTGCATCCCTCCCCAGAGTCATATGTTGAAATCCTACCCCCCAAAGAGGAGAGTGTTAGGAGGTGGGACCTTCGGGAGGTGACACAGTCTGGAGGGCTTCATGGGATTAGCGTCTTTATAAAAGAGGCCCCAGAGAGCCCCCTTGGCTCTTCTGACGTGTGTGGACCCAGTAAGATGTGCTGGCTCTGCGCCAAGAAGAGGACCGTCACCTGAATGTGGCCGTGATGGAGCTATGACCTTGAACTTCCCAGCCTCCAGAACTGTAAGAAATAAATTCCGGTGTTTATCAGCTACCCAGCATGCGGTGTTTTGTTACAGCAGCCCAAACGGACAAATACATTTTATGTTTAATATGTATACTTAAATATACCATAATTTAGTCATTTGTATTAGAATTGATTCCGTTCTTTTTAAATTTTGTTCAATGTTTATTTATTTTTGAGAGAGAGAGAGACCAAGTGTGAGCAGGGGAGAGGGCAGAGAGAGGGGGGGACACAGAATCCGAAGCAGGTTCCAGGCTCCGAGCTGTCAGCTCAGAGCCCGATGCGGGGCTCGAACCCACAGATCGTGAAATCATGACCTGAGCCGAAGTCGGAGGCTTAACCGACTGAGCCACCCAGGCGCCCTGAACTGACTCAGTTTTGAGAGATAGAAAGCCTTAAATAACAATGTGTATTAGTCAGCCTTCGCCATAATACAGTGGCACGAAAAACTCTCCTGGATATCGTGGCTTACAACAGCATGCACTTATTCTGACGTTTGTTGGTCAGCAGGTCACCTGTGGCTCAGCTCATCCCTGTGGCACCCCTAGCGGCTCTGCTGCAGCCCGCGGATCATCTGCCCTTGGCTTTGGGCTGGGCGTGGGTTCAAATCGGCTCCAGGTGCTCTATTTCGGTGAGCGGGGGTGAGTAACCGCCAGTGGCATCTGGGACACGCTCTCTCACCACAAGTCACTGCCTTCTGCTTGCATCGTATCTTCTCACATCCCACTGGCCGAAGCCTGTCATACAGCCAAGTCCACGCCAGGGGGCGTAGGGGAGGAGGAAGAGGCGCGCACGCTAGCTGAGCATGTAGTACAAACCAGCACTCAGTGGTTTAAATGAGACCGTGTGTTTCTCTCTCCTGTAAAAGCCCAGAGATGGGCGGCCCCGCGCCGGGATGGGGCTCCCCCGTGGCAGGAATCCAGGCCTCTTCTATCTTCTTGTTCTGCTCTGAGTGATTTTCTTTCCCTCAAGTCCTCTCAGGGGCCAAGATGGCTGCTTCTGCCCCAGCCATCAACTCCATTTTCCAGCCCCGGAAAAGAAACAAGGAGGATTGAGAAATTATACACAATACTTAGGCTTATGAGAAACCGAACAAAACGTAGTCACAGGGCCACATCTAGCCGAAAAGGAGGCAGAGAAATACAGTCTTTATTCAGAGAGGCTATGCGTCTAATTAAAAATCGGAGGCCTTAAAAGGATGGGAACCGGATCCCCAGGGGTGGGGGTGGGTGGGGGTGTGCCTCCACTCTCCCGTCAACAGACTTTTGGCTTATTTCCATATTATTTTTTTGAAGTAGGCTCCCTGCCCCACGCGGGGCTTGAACTCATGCCTCTGGGATCTAAGAGTCACGTGCCCTGCTGACTGAGTCAGCTAGAGGCCCCTCCGTATTTCTTCCATTCCATAATTTTGGCAGTGACCATTCTTATGAGTTTCTTAGAGAGTATGACTGAGTGGCGTTGCTAAATTCTTTTCCTTTATGTTTTGGGATTTGGAGTCATGTGTTACAAGTTCTTCCCTGCAACGAAGTCATGAAGATATTCCCCTGTATTTTCTTTGAACATTTCCTAGTTTTGCTTTTTTAAAAATCTTTTTTCCATAGTTCTGCTTTTTACATTTAATTAATTTTTCTGTATGATGGAGGTAGGGATCCAACTTTCTTTCCTCCACCCGGATAACTGACGGTACTGGATATGTTTCCTAATGTCTTGAAGGTTTAGTTTCTCCTTAGTGGAAGCGCGCACTGGGAGAAGGTCAAGAGAGCTCCTCGGAAGTGACCCGGGAGCTTCTGATCTGCTGATGCCTGAACTTGAATGGCGTTTTCTTGTACCCAGGTAGACCCCATTCTGGGTCACGTACAGACTAGTCTCCCTTCCGTTCACCCTTCCGCCTTCCAGCCCTGTCAGGGATCAGGTTTCCAAGTACGGCCCGTTCGTCTATTCCTGTGGGATGAGCACATCGACTGAATTACAGGAGTTTAAAATACGTTTTCATACCTGGCTGGCCAGGAGCCCCCCACCCCACCCGTGGCCCTTCTCCAGAAATGTCTTTACAACTTCTGGCTCTTTGCTTTTCCATTTATTTTTTAAAAATGTTTTATTTATTTTTGATACAGACAGAGACAGAGCATGAGAGGGGCAGGGGCAGAGAGAGAAGGAGACACAGAACTGGAAGCAGGGTCCAGGCTCTCAGCTAGCTGTCAGCACAGAGCCCAACGCTGGGCTTGAACCCAGGAACGTGAGATGTGACCTGAGCCGAAGTCAGAGGCTTAACCGACTGAGCCACCCAGGCGCCCCTGCTTTTCCATTTAAATAACAGAGTCAGCTGGTCAAATTCCACGAAAGAAATTTTCACGGACTTGACTTGTTTCAAGTAACTGTAATCGTTCTCTGCTCTTTTGATGCTCAGATTGTCGTAATTTGGCCCCATTAGTTGGGACCCTTTTTCCTTGCAGGTGTGCAGCAGACATTTTAAAAGCATCTGAATTTTCTGATCACGAAAAAGTATCCCAGGTCTTGACCCAACATGTGGAATCAGCTACTTTGAATAGGAAATCATGACAGAGCCCACAGTTTGGACACTGGGGCACAAATATCTAATTGTTCCATGTGTCTATGGGTGATAGACAAAAACAAACAAAAAACATTGTATATCCACTAGTCAGAGCTAGAAAGAACGTATATCTTTCCAAAGTCATGAATTCACATTGATGGTTCCAGTGAACTCTAACATCACAAAATTCTCTCAAGTTTTTATTGTCACATCAGTTTTAATTTTATTTTCTTTAAGCTTAATAACTATTCTTTAAAATAATTTTTTAATGTTTATTTATTTTTGAGAGAGACAGAGCACAAGTGGGGGAGAGGCAGAGAGAGAGGGAGACATAGAATCCGAAGCAGGCTTCAGGCTCTAAGCTATCAGCACAGAGCCCTATTCGGGGCTCGAACCCATGAACTGTGAGATCATGACCTGAGCAGAAGTTGGAGTCAGACGCTTAACCAACCCAGGTGCCCCTAAGCTTAATAACTATTCTTTTTATAAATTATTTTTTTAAACATTTATTCATTTTTGAGAGAGAGTGTGAGTGGGGGAGGGGCAGAGAGAGGGAGATACAGAATCCGAAGCAGCTCCAGGCTCTGAGCTGTCAGCACAAAGCCCGATGCGGCGCTCGAACCCACAAACTGTGAGATCATGACCTGAGCTGAAGTTGGACGCTTAACCGACTGAGCCACCCAGGCGCCCCAATAACTATTCTTATAATTATAACCTCCTTCTCTGAAACATGAGGTTTCGCCAGTCATTACCAACCTTTGTTACATTTATGTGCATCAAGGTCCAAGTTTAGTCTCCAACCTCTTCACATTCAGAGACTGAGTGAATATTTTTTTTTTTTTAATGATTATTTTTGAGAGGAGAGAGAGGGAGAGACAGACAGCAAGTGGGAGAGGGACAGCGAGAGAGGGCGGGACAGAGGATCTGAAGCTGGCCCCACGCTGTCAGCACAGAGCCCAGCGCAGGACTCTAGGCTCACAGACCGCAAGGTCATGACCAGAGCCGAAGTTGAACACCCAGCTGACTGAGCCCCCCAGGTCCCCCTAACTGAATTGTTTTGACCCCTGTGACTTCTCCATATCATTTCAGCTCAGGGCCCCAGCTGCTTTAGAATACTCAGGACCAACAATGTAATCCTACAGCAAATCAGAGAATACAGGGGTTTTACAACTTTTCCCAAATGCTTGCATTTTTATCGCATTATCGCATATATTGAACTATATTTTTAATTCTATATCGCAGAAAGTGCCACAGCTTCTGGCTGCCTCTGACGGATAGAAGCCTGGTACTTGAATGAAGGACCTTCATGATATGTTGACAGACTCTCTTTAGCTTTGAAAAATCTGGGATGTGGAAGCAGGTGACTTCCTGTCTGAGAGCTCTCCAAAGAAACAGGTCTGCTGGTATATTTACAAATATATACCAATGGGAGGTGTATTTACAGAAAGAGAGAGAGAGAGTCATTACAAGGAATTAACTCACAGTCATGGAGGCTGGCGTGTCCTAAGACCTGCGGGGTGAGTGAGCAAGCTGGAGACCCAAGAGAGCCAATGGTTTGCTCAGGTGCAAGCCCAAAGGCCCGAGAACCGGGAGAACTGATGGTGTAATTCTAGACCAGTCCAACAGCTGGCAGCCTAAGAACTCAGCTTGAGTCTGAAGGCAGGATAAAAGCCAAAGTCTCCTTGCAAGGAAAGTCAGGCAGGAACACGGTTATTTGGGACAGCGTCAGCCTTTTGGGTCTAGTCAGGCCCTTCACCTGATTGGACCAGGCCCACCCACACTGGAGAGGGTGATCTGCTTTCCTCAAAGTTCACCAATTTATATGTTAATCTCAAAACTCAAAAACGCTCTCACAAAATCATCTTAAATAATGCTTGACCAAATATCTGGGCATCCCATGGCCCAGTCAAGTCGATACATAAAATGATGGGACCCTCACACTTCCCGACACCAGGCAGACTCACGTGCACATTCTAATCCATCATAGTCAGCCCGCCCTTTTGCCGGTGGTTACTTCCAGGGGGCAGCCCTAAGCTGTTCAGCACATGAGCTGTGAGGATGCCCTTCGGGCTCCTAGGAACAGCTCCCTTGATCCAAAGAGCCTGCCTCATGATACAGTGCTCTCTTATTCCTCTGAATGTTTTACGGTTGAAGGTGGTGATGGCCAGAGAAATGGACAAGCTAGGTCCTCTGTCACATCGCCACGGACTCAGCCTGCCCCACAGCCCTCCCCCCTCTCATCTGTCTCTCAGCTGAGGTAACAAACGGCCTTATTGTTCAAGCCACGTCAAGTTGTGGCTCGTGTTCCTTAAGGTTGAGGGGCTCCTAATACAGATCTATCCGGAGAGACTTGGCAGTTTCTCCGGCCTTTAATTACACTGCCTGCCTCTGAGAGACAATCTTCTGTAGACATAATAAATTCCATTTGACTACTACATCAGGGTTCCATTTTTCTAATGACATTTGAAGTGACAGATACGTTTCTGGATTTTAATTAAAAGTCCATCACGCGTGACGCTCCCAATGCAATCCATCCACCAGAGGTCACAGAGGTGAAGACCTCCCTGAGGTGGCACGTGGACACCTCTCCTGCTGCCAAGTTTCCCTCGGCAGTGACTACAGGATGCAACTTGATTTCACAAATGTTCAAATGTGAGAAAAACGCGAAACTTAGAACTGAAGAAGTGGGTTTGTTTTTGTTTTTTTTTTTGATGTGGGGAGGTAGACATTTCCACTGGGTTTCTTTTGGCAGGGGTGGGGGTTGGGACTGAGAGTGGAAAGCAGAGATGACCAAAGCAGGGACTCTGGGCTGAGCACAGGATTGCCTGGCATGCAAACGGGGGACTTGACTTCTCAAGCATCAAATGCCATCAAGAGGATGCGCCTTTATTCTCCAGACACGTCCTCTGCCCCACGCTGCCACTTTGTGCCCACAGTAGGAAAACACGAGCCACTGCGACCCATATTTCTGCCAATGCAAACAGGTCTTCCCTCCTTTCTTCAATAACGGTTACCACAAACCTCCACAGAGACGGCGGCGGCGGGCCTGGGGCCAAGGACAAGAGGCACAGAGGTAAATAAGGCACGCTCCTTTCAAGGACTTCTCGGTCGAGCAGGTGAGTTGGACAAGTGACAGCATGTGTATCATACATGTGTGTGTAATGCAGAAGTAAGTGCTTGTATTCGTAGGGCTATTGTCGGAATGTGTGTGCTCACCCACCAGTTCTCGCGTTGAAATCCTGTCCCTCAAGGTGATGGTTTTGAAGGTGGGGCCTTTGGGAGGTGAGCAGGTCATGAAAGTGGAGCCCCCGTGGATGGGGTCAATGTCCTTAGAGGAGACACCGCAGAGAGTCAGTCTCTTCTGCCATGTGAGGACAGATGTGGGCCCTCCGGGGCCTCCAGGAAGCGGGCCCTCATCTGACACTGAATTTGCCATGATCCCGGACTTCCCAGCCCCCAGCACTTGAGAGATAAATGTTTGCGGTTTATAAGCTGTCCAGTTTGGGGCATTTTGTTCTATTAGCCTGAATGGACTCAGACACATAGAGAACAGGAGCTGGAAGGCTCCCCTCTGAGACATTGTTGTTGCCTGCCTCCTTCATATTTTGTACTCTATTATTATTTAAAAAAATTTTTTTAATGTTTATTTTAAAAATTTAAAAATGTTTATTCATGTTTTTGAGACAGAGACAGAGAATGAGCGAGAGGAGGGGCACAGAGAGGGAGTCACAGAATCTGAAGCAGTCTCCCAGCTCTGAGCTGTCAGCACAGAGCCCCACGCAGGCCTCGAACTCACAAACTGTGAGATCATGACCTGAGCCGAAGTCAGATGCTGAACCCAGGGGCTCCTATTAGTATTATTTTAATTGGCATGTGTTACAGAGACAGGAGGGAGACTGGTG
>PJEM01013941.1:5560-37995 GCA_004023845.1 Helogale parvula
GGGCGCCCCCTGGGGAGACAGAGGCAGGAGCCCTGGGGGCAGGGGGAGGGGGCGGGGTACTTCTGCCCCACTGCTTGCTGGTCAGCTCCCCCTCTGCACGGGTCACTAGGTGGCCCCGCCACTGAACATCCCTGGGTCATGCAGCGTTAGTGGGTGAGACATGCTCAGGCCTCATCAGGACGACCAGGGCTCCGTGCGGGCGGCTGCGGCCGGGCTCAGGGGACTGCGCGTGGGGCTCTCCGAGGCCTCCGGAGCGCAGTGGGGAAGACGGGGCTGGCGCGCTCCTGGCTCAGGAGTCAGCGGCGCTTCTCGAAGGCTACAGGAAGATTTCAGGGGGCCAGCGGGCGCTGCTCCGGGAAACTGCCTTCGGGAGAAGCTGGGGACAGGTGCCTGCTCATTCCTCCATTGTACACTGTGCAAAGCAGCCCCCAGGGTGGTGTCTGCAGCTTCTGGGTGATGCCTCGTTTGCAGGGCCGCAGGGCATGCCGCGGGCGACCATAACATCTAAAACAGGACACTAGAGAAAGTGGTGGGTGCTGTGCTGAGTAGAGCAACGCTCGAAACGATGCAGAGCTCAGTGTAAGGTGATCACTGTGTTAATATTCCGTGCGCGTCGTGAATCCCTTCCTGTATGCAGAGAGTGATGATCTTTGTTAAAAAAACAAAAGCAAAACCAAAAAAACCAGCACGGTTTCTCTCGTCCTCATTGAGCAGATGCTGAGCGACTTTACAGGATGTAGAGGTGAGGTGGGCAGGTTACTGGCTCGCGGGGCGCCCGTGGGGTCTCACGCCGGTCCTGGTGAAAGAGAAAGGGAACTCGGAGGAATGTTTGAAGATGTGGATCAGCCAGACCAGATTCCCTGTTAGGACGACTGCTGTGGCCCCCCCAGGGGGCTGGCAGGATTTGGGGGGGATGGAGGGTCACGGGACTGGGGGGGTGGGGGCTGCTGTCCGTGCCCTGACAGTGACCAAGTGCAGATGGCCACGGCGGCCACCAGGAGTGTGCAGGGCGACCAAGCTGGTCAAGTGCACAGAACCGGCCACCCGCCAGCCGTGGGAGGGAAGGACTCCCACAGCCCCAGGTCACCCCCAGGTCCTGGTGTGAGCCGCTAGGGGCCATCAAGGCCGGCTCCTGGGGACAAGCAGCAGGGGCACCCTAGCTCCTGGACACCAAACAATCGGCAATTTGAAAACTCAGTACGTGGAGAAACAGGAGGATGGAATGTTTTTCTTTAGCTAACCCAACTACCGGCTCTTTGGTCTCTTGGGTGTATCATTTCTTTGTGGGCATTTACGAAATATATGGTTGTTTTTTCATGATGTATCTGCATTTCCATCATTTATATGCCCCAAAGCACTGAAACTGCTGGCGATTCCAGATGACACGTCTTTCTTCAAAAAGAGAAACCTGGTTGAGCATCCAACTTCAGCTCAGGTCATGATCTCACAGTTCGTGAGTTTGAGCCCCGCATCAGGCTTTGTGCTGACAGCTTGGAGCCTGGAGCTATTTCACATTCTGTGTCTCCCTCTCTCTGCCCTCCCCCGCTTGCACTCTGTCTCTCTCAAAAATGAATAAACATTAAAAAAAGAAAGAAAGGAACAGATAAAGGAGGAATCCAGTAGAGAGTCCACGCCTCCCTGGGTGACGGGATCAAAGATGGAAGGTGCACTGGCCAGAGCGGAAGAAGGACCACAGAGCAACGAGGAAAAACAGGAAATGTCTGGGACACCCGTCAGCATGGGAGGTGCAGGTGTGACCATCTGTGGACAAGAAGGCAGAGTCCGCATTGCTGGAGGGAACAGCAAATCCCCAGAGCACCCAACACAACACGCGGCTGCAGACCGACCACAAACAGTGTTTTGCTGGTCTTGTTACTCAGGGATACAAGGGACTCGACAGGACCCCAAGGTGGACGATGTGCTCTTCTTCCTGCAGAGAACGTGGGACAGTTTGTCCCCAAGAATTGTATTTGTGTATTGTATACGGTATAGAGCTCTGGAGGGGAGGAACACGAGAACTGGAGACATTTGTAAGCTTGGAAAGAGACACTCCCTTTCTTGTTTTAATTTGTGTGTGTGGTGAAAAACACAAAACATAAATTCACTGTTTTTACCCCTGTTAAGTGTACCCCTTGGTGGTGTTGACTTAAGGTACATTATGGTACAAGACGTCTGTTGACATTTTTCCTCTTGCAAAACCGAAGCTCTGAGCCCATGAAACAAGACACCCCCTCCCTTCTCCCCAGACCCCAGCCTCTGGTGCACAGGATGCCAGTTTCTGTTACTACAAATCTCTAGATGTAGGCATCTCATAGAAGTAGAACCATATAGTGTGTGTGTGTGTGTGTGTGTGTGTGTGTGTGTGTGTGTGTCTGCCTTATTTCACTCAGCGTAATAACCTCCAAGTTCATCTGTGCTGCAGAATGTGCCAGAGTTTCTTTCCTTTTTAGGGCTAACTAGTATTCCATTGTATGGATCCATCACATTCCCTCACGATGGGAGCGCCTCACCTGACCACAGCGCATTGATCGACACTAAGGAATCCACACGGCAGATGCTAGGACCGCATCATTTCCCCACTGATGCTCTTTTGATGTTCCAGAGACCCGTCCCCTCACCACAGGTGTTCAGTCATTGGGCCTCCTTCGATGTGTGATGATTTCTCCTGAGACCCGCTGTTTTGGTGACCCTGGCAGTTTGGGGGAGGGCTGGCCTGAGGTTTTGTGAAACGCCCCGGGTTGGGTCTGTCTGCTGTTTTCTCGCTGGACCAGGGTTTGGCCTGGGGGAAGAAGCCCTCGGAGCTGCACCTTCTCAGTGTGTGGTATTCGGGGTGCAGGGTGTCGACTCCGCAGGGGGGTGGCGCTGGTGACCTCGCTGTGGCGAAGGGGGCACGGACTCAGTGTGCTCCGTCTCCAAGTTCTGTCCACTGAAGCCACCGCTCCTGGAGATGAGTGTCAGGCATGTGGGGACAAACGTTGGAACAGCCACAGCATTTAGTAACGACTTGTAGGGAGATCCTTGAGGCGCGGCGAACATCCTGTTTCTCCCTATTTCTCACCCCCGGCCTGGGCGCTCATCACCAGCGCGCCCTCTGCTGCGGTCGCGACCGTGGGGTCTCAGCTGACTTGCTGCTTCCCTCAGTCCTTCCGCGTCTGCTGTCTAGAATCCGCTGTGTGTTCCTAGAAGATAAGGATGGCCGCCACACAGCACACTGTGTAAGCAGCTGTTACCCACGTGAATCATGGCCGTGCTGTGGAGGGTGCAGACAGGTTGTTCTGGAGGAAATCTAGAGGTCGAATTGATAGAAGATGGTCCCCGCCATCCGTACCTCCTGGCATCACTGGGTAACAAATAACAGAAGGTTAGAAGCTTGAGCGTAGATAACAACTTAGTCTAGAAAGAAAGGAGAGGAAGACGGAGGAAGGATGGTGGGGACAGAGGACGGAGAGAAAACCCAATGTCCTCTCTTACCTATGCCGCGTGCGTTCGGGACTCCGCACAGAGGAAGGGCTCCATGGCGAAACCGTGGCTGAGCGCCTTGGTTCTGGGCCATCCGGTGCCCCCCGTGGAACAATTACTCTCTTCTCTTTCATCTCCTTGTTGAGATGCTGATATTTTGTTTTCCCGAATTGCCCTCTGGTGGGCTCCTCTCCAAAACTGGTGTTTCTCTCCATTTTCTGACGATCTGTTGTGCTTGGATCTACCAGTTTCCAAGCTCAGCAACCCTCTTTAGTTTCCTGGCCTGGCATCTCTGAGGAAAAGAACGTAGGTCACACTTTAGCAAGGCGCATTTGCTCTGAGTGGTCTTTGTGTGTGTGCCCGGGGTCCTTCCTCCGTGCTGCCGAAAGGGTGCCCATGGTTTCCGGGGCGTTTCTGTAAGCACAGAGCCTTGATAAACCGAACAACCTGCACGGTTCTCACCGATTTACAAGAGTCTAAGGTGAAGCATAATTTGTTCTGGAAAATACAAAATGTAGAAAGTATCCAAATATGCTTTCTTTCTGTATAATTTATTAGAAAATGCATTTCCTGCATTTTTGGCACAAGCTTTTCAGAAGATGAAACAATTATTCAAAATAAATCAACAGTAAACTATGTAGAAATCAATTTGACATTTAGTGGTTACTTCATTTCCATGAAAGCAAACTCATTTTTTAAAAAGATAAAAAATTAGTGATTTATGGATTCCCTAAATACAGTGTGAATATTTCTTTCACTTGACTTTTTAAAATGGGACTTCCTGTTTTCCTTGTTAGAAAGAGCAGATAATACTGTTCTAGAGAAAAGTTTGAATGTTTTCATGAGTTAAAGATTCTCTGATTAAAATGACAGTCAAAGGGACTTTTGAATCTGAAATCCGGAAGTCATATTTCTGGCAACTATAGAATTAAACATTCATTCTAAACTCTGGATTTTCCTTAGCTATCAAAATTGCTTCATTTTTTCCTTTATACTTAAATTCAATACATTAGACACTCCCATACAAAAAAAAAAAAAGAGGCCTGTTTAATTGGTTTATACAAAACCCCACTTTTGAAATATAGAAATAACAGTTCACTTTCACTTTATCACAAAAACCTATGTTTAAGGTTAAGTACATAAATTATTCGAGTCTTTGTTTCCTAATCTGTAAAATAGAGCCCACAGAGAGCATCCCACAGACTTACTATAAGGATTAAAATCGATTAAAATCGATATACATCGTACTTAAATTTATATGTTCTATAACATATATGTATTCAACAATATTTAAATGTCTGCCACTCATAGCCTTAGAATAAAATTTTGTAAGCTATAATGGGGTTTATTTTTTTATCTTTTCTTTATGCAACAGATGCTTTTATATCATTGTACATTAACAAAGCTGTCTTATTAAATACACTTATAGATGCATTCATTTGTCCACTGATTCATGTAACAAAGATTTATTAGGTACTGACACTGTTCCAGGCACTATTCAAGATGCATGAGACACATCACTGAGCAAAAGAAAGAAAATTTTTTTTTATATTTTAAATTTATTAAAGATTATATTAAAGTTTATTTGAGAGAAAGGGGGTTGGGGCAGAGGGAGACACAGAATCTGAAGCAGCTCCAGGCTCCGAGCCGTCAGCACAGAGTTCGACTCGGGACTCATACTCATGAACCATGAGATCATGACCTGAGCCGAAGTCAGGTGCCCAACCGACTGAGCCAGCCCGAGCGCCCTGAGAAAGAAAACCCTTGATGTCACAGAGCTTACCTGCTAAAGGAGGGGACTGTCAATGGGTAACAAATATGTTAAGTAGATGATGTCATATGGTAGAAAGCGTTAGGGAGTGCAGCCTGCTGAGGATCCTCCTTCCTGACTGTGCACTACGGACTCAGACCCCATCAGAGGCAGAGACTACCTCACCGGCCCCATGGGCAAGCCCCTGACCTGGGACGGATCCCGACTGGCCCCACTCTACTGCTTGAACCTTGAATCTCCACCGTGGAAAGTCCACGGCTCTGGGGATTCTAAGAGTTTCATGACTTGGCTCTTGCCATGGACTGAATGTTTGTAGCGCCCCAGTTCACATGCTGAGCCCTAACCCTCATGGCAAAGGGTCAGGAGGTGGGGTCTTTGGGAGGTGATGAGGCCATGAGGGTGGAGCCCCCATGAATGCAGTGGTGTCCTTGGAAGGGAGACCCCGGGGAGCCCCGCCCCTCTGGCCATGCGAGGACACAGAGAGAAGATGGCACCTATGGACCAGGAAAGAGGTTCTCGCTAGACACTGAATCTGCTGATACCTTGACCTTGGACTGTGGACCGCAGAGTTAATAAGCCCCCCAGTCTGAACAGCCTGTTAGACTATTAGCAGTCTAAACAGACCAAGATGTCCACAGATAATTAAAGTCTATATTCTATCACGAAGATTGACCCAGAGATAATTGAAATCTAAGTGGGTGGAGCTTGCAGTCACCCACGTATGCTGTTTCCTTGGATAAGTGACATGCTCCCTGCAGACACGCACCGAGCCTTCCCTGCGGATGGGAGTCTCTCACTAACGCTGCTCAGGGACCATGTGATCCAAGGGTCCGCAAACCCTTGCAGGCTGGTGTGCAATTGCCTCCCAGGTAAAGACGAGCAGCCAGCCAGCCGCCCAGGGAGGGCAGGCCCCACTCAGAGGCGTGACTAGTGGTGAGAGCCACCGGCTCCTGGCAGGTGGGGCGGGGATGTGTCTGCAGCGGGCTAAGTAAGCAGTGGGAGGCTTCGTGTCTGTCTAGGGCTCCCCCCCTACCGCCGGGGGACACCCCAGCGAAGCTGCTTGAGGTCCCCCTGAAGTCAGCATCAGGTGTGTTCCAGGGGAAGCCCTGGGAGAGAGAACAGTGCCGTTGTCTGCGAAGCCTCGGCGCCCTTCCTCCACTCGCTCCGCAGACAGGGAGCGCCGCGTGCGAGTCTCAGAGGCCTCGGTCTGGTGCAAAAATAGCCCAGCATCATGTGGCTCGGGGATTCATTTCCAGAGCCTGCCTGCTCCTTTCTGAAGGCATTAAATTGGGTTCTTTTCAGCCACGTTAACAGGCACCTAATTGCATAATTCATTCCACGCAGACTTTTCTACCTTTAACAATTCTGGCCTTATTGAAAGCAAAAGCCATTTTCACCATGATTGAGCTAATACAGTGTTTTGTGCAAACATGACCCCTTTATCAGAGAAGATCAAAGTCATTATTTCTAATACACTTTCCCAACAACCGGCAAAGTAGGTGGGTGATGAGTATTATTATCCAAGGCAGATGGCAGCGGCAAGGCGGGGTGCAGATGAAAATAGCGCTAGTTACTCTGACTCCTGGATCTTCTCTTTCACCTTTCCTCCGAAGCCCGCCCTTCCTTCCTTCTCCGTGCCTCGCTGTACGCACCGCAGGGAGCCTGCAGTGAGTGTGGGGTACTTCCGCAGGCAACGGCGCCCACCTACGCGTACCTACGGATCCCGGCTCCCTCCTCCTTCACTGACCTCTTCATTAAAACTCCACCTGTGATGACCTTGGGGAAGCTACTGGTTACTTGTTCATTGTCTTCGTCCTCAGGCCGCCATAACAAAACACCATAGACTGCGGGGCTTAAACCACAGACGTTTCTTTTTCTTGGTCTGGAGACGGGCAGCCCAAGATCCAGGCACCCACAGGGACGGCTTCTGGCCAGGACTGCCCTATTGGCTTGTAGTTGACCGTCTTCTTGTGTCTTTTCTTATAAGGACACTGGTCCCCTCCCCAGGGCCCCAGCCCATTGACCTCATGTAGTCCCAATGAGCTCCCACGGGGCTCATCCCCAAATACTATCCCACAGGGAGCTAAGGCTTCACATTTGAATTTGGGGAGGAACACGATCTGGGGCGTGGCACCCGTCTTCCTGCCGTAGAAAGAAAATCTGGAGTTGGGCCCCTCTTAGTTCACAGTGGCCCTGCCAAGTCTGGACTCCTCTGCCCTCGTGGGGACTCCTGCTCTTCCACACATGGCTCACAGCTCCATCCACTTCTTCACTTCCGTGGCGTGGGACTGTCCAGGCCCTCCTCCTCACCTCCTCCTCCATGTCCCCTGCTCCAGTGCAGCCGCGACCTTGAATGAGCGGGTCCCCATGTAGGCAACTCATCGAGGGGCTTGACTTCCCTTCATCTCTTTGCACATTTAGCTGCCCAGGCCCATGGCATCGTTCCTGCCACGGGCACCCCCGGGCGCCACCACGCGGCTGTTTTCATTCTCCTCCGCGGCACCGGTACACGTTGCCCTCCACCTCTTTCCTTAGTTCTGGCTTCTTCCCACTTTCCTTCCCGTCTAAGCAGGTTAGTGGCATCACAATGAAAGCGCAGTCCTGGGAATGTTCCAGTGCCCTTGGCGCATTGCATTGTGTCCATTGGAGACACTGCACTTCGGGATGGGCCTAAGGATCCCCTGTGTCATCCCTACACACCCAGGCTGCATGCACCTGCTGGAGAAATTAGCCAAAGCTGATGGACCGACAGTGCTGGCGGTCAGCGGTGGGGCTCCCCTCCCATATTTCTTCGTCACACCCTCCTCTTCACTCAGAAAATGCAAGCCACCATGTGGATGTTCCCTTCACCTGTCCACCCTTCCTCACGGCCCGGCTTCATACCCACGCTCACTCTACTCCATTCTCCTACTCCCCATGAACGCCATTAGAGAATGTCTATGTCTACAGTCACTCTGCCCTCACGCTCTGACCTTCACCAGACTTCCTGTCACGTAGGGAGAATAGAACCCACTGTATAAAAAGTCAGCAGCCTCTCAACACCGCATGTACCCAATCCTATACACCGCCACAGGCCCCTCTTCCTACAGTTCGAACTTCCCCTGTTGTCTTCACTCCTCCCCATCAGCACTCAAATACGCTCTGCCTCTCTTATATTGTAATAAGTACATTAAAATCTCTCCTGGCCCTTTGCTCTCTGGAGCCTGCCTCACTTCTCGTGCCCACATCTGAATATGTTCAAAGCATCTCACACACTTGCTTCTCCGTTTCTCATGGTCTACCCAGCCGTGTGCGCCTGCCAGTCAGCTGCTATCCTGGCCACAGCAGGACAGCCCCAGCCAAAGCCAGTGCCGAAGACCTCCAAGCCCGTAAACCACCACTGGCCTCCAGGGTCCAGCACTGCCCAGGGCTGAGTAACCGTGCGGTCTCCGCTGCATGATCACACGCCCCTCCATGAAGAGGCTCGAGCATCAAGAACAGCACATCTTTCGTCTTTCAGTTATTTCCCCTTAGATGGTCGGGTTCGTGTATTTGTTCATGCATGCGTTCATTTACTCACGCACTCAATCCACTGACCGACTCTCTCATGTGTCAGTCTCTGGTTATTTGCTGGAAAAATGAACTGAGTAATGTCCACAGGATACTTTCTGGTGGAGAGAAGAAGCGTGCTGGAGGATGAAATAAAATAATGTCCTTAAACAGGTACCGGGTTCACTCCCGAAGTACTGCCGCCGTCATGGTGCCAGGGGATGAAGCGAGGAGATAGCGTGGCAGGAGGGGCTTCCAAAATGCAGAATTTCTAGGGAACTAGGTTTGGAGCGTAGTTACCACTTACCTCTTGTAAAGGGATGGAGGCCTCGAGGCTCCCTGGTCATAGTTCAAATTCCTCCAGCAAGTAAAGAAGTGCTTCTCCTAGACCCAACTCTATCCAGCCTCGTGTGTCCCGAGCTATTCAAATACAACCCAACATTTTTTTTTATTTGTTCTTGAAGTTGAACACGATAAACAGGAAGTTTCCACATTTGCACTGAAAATAGTTAACTGTACCACAGAGCACAGGTACCTGCTTGCATACACTCCAACCTCTCTGCCTGGCCATTTCTTTCTGCCCATCA
The DNA here is from genome assembly GCA_004023845.1 of Helogale parvula. NCBI lineage: Eukaryota > Metazoa > Chordata > Mammalia > Carnivora > Herpestidae > Helogale > Helogale parvula. The sequence continues at coordinate 14,906 of PJEM01013941.1, forward strand.
CCCACAATGAAGCTTTACCATGTTCTATCGTGATTTTTAAACACAAAAACGTAGTGTCAAATAAGAAAAATTCCTTACCAAGGATGCCAACATTTATCATGACCGGGCTTGGCAACCAGTATAAAGCTTAGAATACATGGATTTAGCAATTCAATGATGTCAAAATAAGCCATAGTGATCACAGTTCTTTTCTGACACCTCAAATTTCCTTTTTTGTCATTCACACTTGGAATGGAATTTCAATCTTTATCCCTAGTTTTGCAATGGGTCATGGTTTCACAAGGGACACAAAAATTATAACAATCTCCATAGAAATTATCTTAATTAAACACACACACACACACACACAACAACAGAAGAGGGGCGCCTGGGTGGCTCAGTATTGGTTAAGCGTCCAACTTCAGCTCATGCCATGATCTCACAGTTCGTGAGTTCGAGCCCCGTGTCGGGCTCTGTGCTGACAGCTTGGAGCCTGGAGCTGCTTCAGATTCTGTGTCTCCCTCTGTCTCTGCCCCTCCCCTGCTCATGCATTCTCTCTCTCTCTCTCTCTCTCTCCCTCTATCTCTCTTTCTCTCTCATTCTCTCTCTAATATAAAATTAAGAAAAACAAACAGAAGAAAGATGCAACTCTCATGCAGGCAAAGGTACCGTGGAATGAAGTAGAGGCAGCCTCACTGCATATGACTGGGCAGCACAGACCTGAGAACAATGTTCTGACCCTCAGCTCAGCAGCCCCGGGCTGTCCTGTAATCAGGAACCGCTGTACATGAACATTCCTTACTCCTTATCCATGTATGCTGCGTGGCAGGTTGCTGACCTTTTCCAGCCTTGCAGTTACCACTCAAGTGGGTGGCATGCGTAGCGTGAGTTGAAGTTGAATCCATCACTGGAATTGAGGCATGTCTAGGGAGCAGCCCAACCCTAAGCCCAGTGACGTGAAGGGCTGTGGGGACTTGTAGGAAAGAACTCATCCCGTTGCAAAGGGCTGGAGAGCAAGTGGCCGTGTGAGGGACCGGACCCCCAGCTGTCAGTGAGGCAGGGGAAGTAACATCCGCCACGTTTACATTCTGTCCAGTGTCCCTGTGTGAAGGCACAGGCTATCAGCAGAAACTTAAAAAGATGTTTCAATAAAAACTCTTAACATTCAAGTCCGTCCAGATCTCAGCCTTCGGATTCGCACATGGGTGATAGAACGTAAGAACTCAAGCTTTCTTGGCTTCACCTAACCTTCCAGGTTGCTCCAAGATGCTTCTAGAAGTCCGTGGGGTGCTCACCTAAACACCCGACCTCCCTGTCATTTTCCACACCACGCCTCACTCTGATGGCCCGTGCTCCTGGCCCAGGGGTGTCACTGTTGCCATTGTTGTCTTCCTGCATGCCCCCAACAGCGTTAACCCTTGAGGTGCTGTATTCTGTAGACTACCCAACGCTCTCTTCAAAAAAGGCAGTCATGCCCTTCATCCCCGTTCTTTTTCCAGAGGCTTCCATGCCCCTAATCCCACCCCTGCTGAGGCCTTTCTCTCCCCAGGGCTGGGGCCAGAGTCTATCAGGCATCGCATCAGGCGGAAACCTCATTCTAGTGGCCCCCTGGGTACCCATTAGTTCTGGGCAAGTCCCTCATTCCAAGCAAATTACCTTGCAGAGTAGACATTTGAGAGCTGCGCCCTCTTACCGACTCACCTTCCAAGCTCAGACATGCCTGTAATCGAGGGTAAATATAAAAGAGCCATTTTCCTTTACTCTGGAAGATGTTGGGGGTGAACTCTCTCTGGTGTGCATGCAAAGAGCACTGGATTTGGAGTAAGGCAGCTCTACTACTTACTACTCTTGGCTGAGCTAAATAATCTCTCTGAGCCTCGATTTCCTAATCTGCAGATTAACAGCATCAAAAAGAGTTTCTACCTCATGGGACTTTATTTAAACGAGGATTAAATGAGACGATACATACGAATATGCATATATTAAACTCCATAAATGTTAGCTCTTTTGCTGCCTTGATATCCAGTAATGGAGTATAACCTACAAAACCAAGGAGGTAGAATTCCTCTTCTTTGTCATGGAACCTTGGGCATCCTTGGTCTTCTGATGGCTCGGAGATGTGCCTGACACAGGGCATGCCCACTTGGCCGTGGGCCTCAGCGAACGCATGCCCAGAGTGAGGCAAGTATGCTGGTGGGCAGGGCGGTGCAAACGACAGACAGAGTCAGCCAAAAGGAGTAAAGAGGCAGCAGATGCCACAAAGCAGCTGAGCGGACACTGGCCAGAACTGCTGATGGGCCCTTGTTGGACAATCTAGAAATGCTCGGGATGAGTTTGTAGGGCGTCAAGTCTCCGTGCAGCCCAGGAGCCAGTGGATGTGGGTACAGAGATGATGACGCCTTGGAAGACATGGAAATACCACCATGTCTGCACCTTCCAAAGTAGCCAGCTCACTATGGGAAGAGTCAGAAAGTTGTGTATCAGATTTTTATACTACAAAACCATGACAGACCACATCTGAAAGCACAGGGCTGTAGAGATGAGCAAGATTGCAAAGCCTCGTGTCAACACTGGTGGAGGGTCGACTTACTGAAGTCCACAGAGATATAGAGGTGCGTCACAGAAGCATTCCTGATGCGCGCATCCAGGAGTGGGGGTTTGGAACTGGTTCCACCAGAGGATGACAGTTCCATCTGACAGTTTTAGCTCAGCTTTGACTTTCCCCCATTCTTTTTCTCATCAGCCTCCCTCCACCTCTTTTCTCCATCTGTCCCTTCCTTTTTTCTTCTCCTGCTTTCTGGTACTTCTGTCTCATAAAATCGTTCAATATTTTCTCCTGGAACATGTAAGAAATTAATAGAAGCTCTCTGTCTTTCATTTCTTTAGTCTCATTCTTTTACTGATGATTGAATGAGATCCAACAAATAGAAAATGGACAATAGCAAAAATGGCAAAACTGTGCATAGTGAATTTTTTTTTAGCCAAAAACAAACAGAAGAATCAAATTTCCCAAAAAAATCTGAAAGCTTGATAAGTGACCGAAAGGAAAAAGGGACTGCCTCGTCAAAACTCACGCTCGCACAGAACACTGGTTATGTGGGAGCTATAATCAGTAAAATCTGATATGGACAAAAAGTCGTTCAATGCATAACATATAACGGATGCTTAAATAGAAAAAAATATAATAGCAAATGGAATAATCTCATGAAAAAAATAACATTTTATTTAAATGCTACACAAAGTTTAGAAATGAACTAGATTGCTTAATGGGATTCAGTTTCTCTATGCAAATTTGTCAAACTCGCCAAAAATTTAATTAAAATACATTTTTACAAAGATGTAATGTGTATGAATACAGAAGATCTGAGAGATTACAGACACATATACACAGAGATTGCAGTAATTATCTCTTCTCACACTGTTTTCGGGGTTTGCACACACACACACACACACACACACTGTTTCGTTAAAGTAGAATTAAGTCAATTACAATGGTAAAATTAATAGCTCCTTTGCATTTTGAATAAGACTATTAGCAGACTAACACAACTGTAACGCGTACCAAATCTCTCATCCAGAACAACTAAAGAAAAGGAAGGGAATGTATTCAATGGGTTTGAAATCATTGCAGAGATAACAAGGCAATGAAGATGGGATCCAGGAGGATATAAAACCCATCCTGATGAACCTGGTATTTGGAGACAGTCTTCCCCAAGGGCTTCTACTGGTTTCCAAAAACGGGGACTGAGAAGCGTGGAAGCTGAGCAGAGATTTGGTCCCCTCACAAACATGGCAAGCAAGGCACCGAAGCGCTGAATAGGCACCCAGGTGGCGATGGGGACCCGCACTCATGGGAAGCTCAGCTTAAAATCCTATTGATGTCACAATCGGGTCAGATTATTCCAGGGTTTCTACTGCCCATAGCCAATTGGCAAAAGCAATGTGCATTCTTTTGTTTGTTTGTTTGTTTTGAGAAAGATAACAGCATCCTGCATCAAATTAGATTTATTTTTTTCATGTACAATGTCTAACACTCAATCACAAATAGTAGACCACGTAACAAAGATATGTGCTGTGATGGGCAAGAGAAGCAGATGGGGGTTCAGAACACCGGTGCTATCAGGTCTGATTCTTATGTTTATGGAGTTTGAGAAAAGTTAAAGAAAAAGAAGGTATCAAGAAAGGACCAACGGACACAAGGGCATGAAAACCAAAATTAACAATGCAATGGGTGAGTCCCACGGCAGCTGAGTAGAGGTGAGGAGAGAAGAAGTAAGCTGGAAGATAAGCCAGGAAAAAAAGTTATAAGCACTGCACCAAGAGACGGGGTGTAAATCGAGTTCCCGTGGGAAAGAAGAGAGAAAAGGAGAGACGATTATCTGAAAAATTGCCCGAAGTGACCAAGAGCGTCAGGCTGCAGTGTGAGAGGCAGATAAAAGCTAATCAGGTAAAATCAAAAGGAAACCACACCAGGGGCAGACGGGCCTCCAGACTCGTCCCCTGAAGCACAGGCCTGAGCGGTTAAGTACGTGAGTCCCTCTGACTTCCGGTCTGCACAAGGGTGGGCCACCGCGCTTCCAGGAAGCAGGAGAAGATGCCGAAGCGAAGCAGAGGCATGCGGCGTGTGCCCAAGGTAGGAAAGCTACACCTGCTGTTGAGTTGGTGTGAACCGTGCACCACAGCTGCGTCGACACCATGCGTGTGCCACGGGGATGTGATGGGGCCAGAGGGGTTTGCTCCATACCTCGTCAAAAACCATCATTAAAAAGAACAAAAACAAAAACAGGCTTCTGGGTGGCTCAGTCGGTTAAGCGTCCAACTCTTGATTTCAGCTCAGGTCCTGATCTCATGGTTCACGGGAGTGAGCCCCACACCGGGCTCGGTGCTGACAGTGGGGAACCTGGCTGGGATTCTGTCTCTCTCTGCCCCTCCCCTGCTGAGGCTCTCCCGGTCTCTCAAAAATAAATAAATCGACATTAAAAATAACCTTGCTAGGATAATTTTAGACCTCTGTGTACAGTTGATTTCTTCCCAAAGTCGTGCCCTCCCTTTGTGTTGGAGACTAGGTCTCTAGTAATCAACAATAACAGATATTTACAGCCTACCGTAACGAGAATACTGTATTGGACAAATATCAGCGCATTCCAGACACGAGGGAACATCAAGAATGTTAGCTGGCTGACGCTCTTTATCATGAGCAATTCTGTCACTGCAGGACCTAAAGGTACCCTTGGACTCATGCAAATCAGCATCAAAGACTGTTTCCTGAGCACCGTGGCAGGTTTCAGAGAGCAGATGAAGGCTCAGCGCTCACTCACCGGGAGCGTATGATCGGTGGCTTAGATTATTCCCATTTGTTTGGCTACTGACTGTTTCTCTGACTTTTGCCAAATTCATCTAAATGTGAAGTTTATTGAAAAAGTGGAGTTCTGAGTGATTTTTTAGACAGGGAAAAATCCCGAGCAGGAGCCGCAGATCAGGTGGCATACCGACCTGCTGTGGAGGGCAATGCGCCCCAGCCAAGACTTCGGTCCGTCAGCAGTCTGGCAGGTGCTCAGAGCCACCTGTGTTTCTTTCTTTCTTGCAACTGAACCAACCAGATTAATTCTAACTTGGTAAAAGAATCAAAAGGTTTACAACCAGGCACCCCCCGCACCCTCTGAGGATAGCTCTCTAAGTCCGCTGTCATTTTGCGTTTCTCCCCGGCCCCTACAACTTACTCTGGAATGCTAGTTCCTATGTACATCACATTTATAAAGAGAATAATTCAGGAAAGTGAGTTATTTTGATGGTAGATTTTGCTCAGGAGAAAGGTTAGCATGTATAGTCTGTTCGTATCAAAGACAGGATCCAAGTCCTTGTTCCTTCTTTGCTATTTACGGAAGGATGTTCTTTCTATATGGTAACTTTTTTGCTTGTTTTTGACTCCCTATTCCTTCCTTGTAGATATTAATATGACTGTACTGAATGTCCTAAACCTTAGCCCACGGGAAGCTCTTTCCTCCACCATGAAGTGTCTCAGGCATCACAGAAAACATACAGAAATACTGAATATTGAAATATAACCATTAGAAACAGTACTTTGCATCATAACCCCAGGGAGTACTATTTAAATAACTGAAGTCATATAGTTGCAGTCCAAATCTGCTACAGAGATTTCTTCAATTCTTTGTATTTTGTGCTTTCTGGGTGAAAACTCTTGTGATGTTAATATTTAATTAGCCCCAATAATGCTTTAGTGTTTTTACTGAATATGAGGGTATATATTCATAAATAGTATATTAAAACTTATATGGATGGTGTGAGGCTGAAAATGTCATTCTACATCTTGTATTTTCCATTCAGTAGCTTCGGTGGTCTATCCATTTTGATACCTGAAGCTCTAAGTCACTCATTTGACCACAAAAAGAATTCCACTGTATGAATGTACCAGAACGCGAGCATTCTCTCCCCGGTGCGTGGGCCTGCAGAGCTGCAGGGAATGCTCTGTTGTGGGTCTCACCGTGCACACGTGCCTAACAGGAAACACAGTTTCTGGCGCACAAGGTGTGAGCCTTCCATTGTATGAAGTTTTTCCAGATTGCCTCCCAGAGGAGTGGCAGGACCTCACCGTGAGCTCTCAGTGCCTATGTGTTAGCCTGGCCAGATGGTGACCGGGCAGGTGGCACTCATAGCTCAATCAGTGATTTCCAAGGCGGAGCACGCTCACCTCTGCCCAAGGAAGCCCCTGACACGGAGCTGGAATATGTTGAGGATTCGTGTGACAAAATGTTTAATCCCAGTTTCCATGATGGGGCAGACGAGTGATTAACTGGCGGACGTGAATCCAAAACTCATCTATCAGAAAGTCAACCCACTTGGTTACAAAATTGAACTGCTCTTGGTAAATTTAATTAGATTGTCACCAGCCAGGCCATAGAATTTTATTAATTTAATGGCAGTGAAACTAAACGATCCTACTCTTGTTGGAAAAACATGCCTGGTTGTCTTTGAACAAGAGCACTCGTGCGGGAGCCCAGAGAGACCCACGTCACTGCCGAAGATCTCCAGGAGGTGGGCAGTCACCCTGCGAGGGGGGCGGGGCCCTCGGGAAAGGCCGGAGACCCCCCGAGGACACAAGGGAGGGAGACCCCAGGGCTCACAGGCACGAGCCCGACTCCGGCTGCACACACGTGACCCCTGACGCTACTCTGTGCAGCCTGGAGCCGAGGCCAGAACCTCTTCATTTGTAAAATGGGTCAGAGTAATTCCGACTGCGAGGGTGTGTCCTGAGACCTCACTGCGGTAGGTGCTCCCCTCAGTGCAAGGTGCTCCCCACAGAGGCAGGTGCTCCCCCAGCGGCAGGTGCTCCCCGCGGCGCCTGGCGCACGGTCAGTGCCGCACGGCCGGCCGCTCTGTGCACCCCTTTACATCACAGGGAGGGCCTGAGTGGAAGTCAGGCTTGTGGCGCGGGACCCTCAGTCCCGCGTGCGAGGAGGTTGGACAACGAGCAAGCATTTTGCACTCCTCGACCCCGGAGGAAGGGACCCCGGGCGTGTCTCTGCAGCATCTCTTCTGGTGAGCCAGCACCAGGAAGCACAAAACCCCCCAAAAACCGGAGGCGCAGGACTGACAGTGAGCAGAGCAGAGCGACCCTGCCCCCTTTCCTGCCCATTCAGAGGAAAGCAGAGAGCCTCTAGGTCTGCCTGCCGATCAGGTAGGAACTCGGGCCCATGTGGCAAATTCCCACAGGAGTTTCATGCTTCACCAAGGCCTCACCAAGTCCCCTCATGTCCGCCGCCGTCCTTGGCTCGCGGCTGGATGAGACGCTGCACTTGTTCAGAGCCCTGGGAACACGCACATGCGTTTTATACTTGATGTCTGACCTTTTCCATCTGCTGCATTACAGCATTAGGAGCCTCCTCAAGTTTCTCGAGATGGAGGCTGAATATAAATGGATAAACAATTCATTGCTGTTCTAAACAGTCCTATCTTCTGCCTTCCTGGAGGAATGGCGTTGGCATTGGGGGTGACGGTGTTGGATAGATTTTCAGTGTTCCTCGTATTGTGATGTTTCGACATCTTAAAAACCTTCCCGGCTGAGAGACGCTGCCCTCCCAGGGGGCTGGCCAGTTCTTACAGAGAGCAAGGGGCCCGGCCCACCGCGCACCTGTGATCTGCAAACTGCCCAGTCCTGAGCCGACCCGGCATGTGACCCGTGCGCCCCAGGGGGCGATGTCCCTCTGCTCCCATCATCTCAGGGTCAGGAGCCACGTGTTCAGGGACAGCCCTACTGCCGGAGCCCGTGGAAGTGTTCATGAGAGCCTGTCCTAACCCTCCCTACCCCCCCGCAAAGCCCAGTGCAGGCCATGGCCAAGTCTCCTGCCTCCTGACCACCTGGGCGTCCCCACGTGGCCCCGAGTGGTGGCCACACCTCCTGCCGCCAGGACCAGGGCGGGTAATAAGCTTTGCTCTCTCCCGAGTCTGTCCTGCGTCTCTCCCCATGACGGCCTCCTTCCGGATCATTCCCTCCTCCTGACATGTTTCCTCCTCCTTCCCCGTGAGCACCCCTGCTCAGATGCCTGACGGCCGGCTCTGCGCGCCCGGTCAGGACGAGGTTTGCCGCCCACGCACCTGCCGCCTGCGCACCTGCCGCCCGCGCTCCGCTCCACCCAGCGGCTCCGCCCCACCCAGCGGCTCCGCCCTCCACCCGTGCACTTGTGTCTCTCGTCCGACAGTCGCCATGTTGTTCAGTCTGCGAACTTTTCATTATTCCTGCCATGCTGTTAGCATATTGTGGAGTCTGTTTCTGCCTCCAGATGCTCATGTTTTCTATTTGCTTTAGCAAAGTGAAATCTCTTCCTGGTTCTCTCCCACCCACAAGTGGGAAAAAAGAGTGGGAAGCCTTTTCGTGGAACGTTTTCTTGGGATGTTATTCATCCCCGGAATCCTTGTTGTGATTTGACAAGGAGGAGAGTGGTGCCAATGTCGTACCCCAGTGGCCTTCTGGAGGTGCCACATGGCGGGTGTGACACGGAGAGCAGGCCCTGCCTTCTGGGGGATCACGCGGTGTGACACCCGCTTCTGAGCGCCTGTCCCGCCCGGCGCACGGCCCAGCGCCCTACGGCAGAGACAGAAGGTGACCCTGCTGAAGAGCGAACCCCAAGCACTGACCTCACCGCCAAACCAGGAGAGAGACCAGAACAGTCCCGTAGAGCCGCCGTCCGCCCCGGGTTCCGCCTGGCTTTTGTGAAAGGACAGTCCCCACATCAGAGAGTTTCCTTTTGAATAGGGGCCACCGGGGATCACTGTGGGGGGATTCCCCCTGGGGCGCCGGCCAGTGAGAGCCCCGCCGCTCCGCTGGGGGCTGTCCACGCCCGCCTGGTATTGCTCCTGCCGTGCCGGCACCTTGCTAACCCTGAACATCAGCACATCAGCGTGAGGGTGGACGGCGTCCGCGCTGGGCCCGCTGTGCAGGGGGTGCCCCAGATGTGCTTCCCCCACGTCCCCGGCTGCCGGCCTCCTGTCTCCAAGCCCGACGCCCCACACCAGGGTCAGTGGCATCCCCGGCGGCTTCCTCACCTCGGCCACGCAGCCACTTCTCCCTCCCTCCCTCCTTCCTTCCAAAAGGAAGAAATGCAGACAATTTAAAGATGAAATATTAGACAAAGGAAGGCCTGAAACAATCACCCACCCCGTGCTGCCCTCCTCCCTCTGACCGGGCCCCAGTGCCCGTGGCTTCCCCCCGCCCTCCCGCACCTCCTCTGCTGGCTGGACCTTTGCGCCGCTTCCTCCAGGCTTGCGTCGCCGTGTCCGGGTTGTGCTTGGATCCAGCTGAGTGCGGAGGCAGGCATCACAGATCCCCGCCCTGTCTCACGCGGGAGGCAGTGCGAATGCCCGCGTAGGGCAGGCTCAGAACGGCCATATTCTGACTATGTAGCTACTCATCTCCAGTCCAAGTCACGTCCTGGGGCTATAGTCCGTTTCTTGTGCTTTGTCTTATTTTCCCTGAGGCTAAGAGCAGCCTCTTCTCTTCCCACTTATGTTTCCCACTTATGTTAGTCTTTCCCCATCTTTTGTCGTAACCTTCAGCCCCCCCTTCTCGGAGTCCTGGACACCTCTCTGCAGGAACCTTTCTCCTGCTCCTCCTGGCCGCTCTCCTGCCAGCCGCCTGATCCCCTGCTAATCCAGAGCCTCCGCCTGCAGCCCTGATGGGTGCTCTCACTCTTCACTCCTTGGGGCTCCATGCACGCATTTCCTGGGAGCTGGTGAGACATGCAGGATCTCAGGCCTGTCTCCAGCCTGACTCAGGCCCAGAATCTGCCTCTCAGCGAGATCTGGGACATGCTCATCTGTGTTATTCTGAGAAGCCCCAACTGGGGGCCACCTGCCAGACAGACCCTGCCAGAACCGTCTGCTCAAAGATCCCAGTGAGGAGCCCCCTGCACCGGCACAGGGCGCGGTGTGTGTCCAAGTGTCCATAACACAGGGCCCCTGCACCTCTCAGTCCGTCAGCCTCAGAGCCGGCCTCTGTGTGCTAGAGAAGGGGGGAGGAATGTTGGTATCTGACTTTTTTTCAGCTTTATTGAGATGCAATTGATAGATAAGAATTATATGTATTTAAGGTGGCCAACTTGACGTTTGGATGTGCGTAGACACGGAAATGGTCACCACAATCAAGCTAGCTTCCACCCTTTTTGCAAATTTCAAGTGTGCAATATGATGGTGTTACCCACGGTCCCCAGGCTGGACATTGGTCCCCAGAACTTACTCATTCTGCATAGCTGGAACGTGGCATCCTTCGGCCAGGACCTGGAGGAGATGGAAGGCTCACCCACAACTTCTGGGAACATAAAATAACGCAGCTGCTTTGGCAAACAGTCTGGCAGTTCCTTCGATGATCAAACGTAAGAGTAAGCACACAGCCCAGGAACTCTCCACTTTGACTTGTGCCCCCGGAGAAAACGTATGTTCACACAAAGCATGCACATAAATGCTGATAGCAGCATTGTTCCTGATAGACAAAAGGTGGACACAATGGGACGAGTGCTCTGTCTGCACAATGGAACATGATTCCGCCACGAAGAGGAGCGAAGCACGGGCCCATGCTACCATGTGGATGCGCCTTGAAGACAGGATACCCGGTGGAGGAAACCAGGCACAGAGCACCATGTAGTGTAGGATTCCATTTATCCCGAAGTCCGGAGTAGAGAAATCAACAGAGTCAGAGACATCTATAGTGGCTGTTCAGGGCTGGCATCTGGAGGGGGTCAGGAAGAGAGGCGGGGAGACTCGAAGGACCCTGGGTTTCTTTCTGACATGACAAAATGTTCTAAAATTGATCGTGGTGATGGTTGTACATGGCTGTGACTAACCAACAGCCACCAGATTGTATATATAAGTCCAGCGCCTGGTACTTGAGTTCTGTTTCCAGAAAGCTGATTTTTAAAAAAGGAACAAGAATGTTGGGGCCCTCCTGACTCCATGCTTGAAGCCCATGGAGCATGCGTGGAGGGCAAGCCGGGGAAGGGAATTCCCGGTAGATCTGGTCAGCTTAGGGACGACCTTCCTCCACACGGCATACTTCTCGGGGCAGCCGTGGTCACAGAGGCGTGATCCTGGGACCCCTAGCGTCACGTACCCCAAACCCATCCATTCCTTAGACGCCCTTGTCGTCTTCAGCTGGCATGTCACATACCGTCTTAAATGGCGCTTGGATCTCTGGTGCGCCTCCATCCCTGTCTTCTCTTTCTGATTTTATAGTTAATCCTGGGACTTGGGGAAATATACTTCCATTCTTGCTTCCTAATTTTCTCAGCTGGACATAGCAGTGGGTGCCCTACGGGGAGCTGTCACAGTCCAGGCCCAGGAAGTGCCTTAGGACGAGAAAGGAATTCTTATGCTCACATCTTAGGGCTGGTTCCTTCAGATTCTTTCCGGAGGGACTCAGAGGAAAGGCGTAAATATTCATGAGGCTTCTGCCATCACACAAATATTGCTCCATATTTTTCCACAGCAGCCCGGCCTCTGGTTTAAACCCTGCTCTCCTGATCAACTGCATCCCGACGGCCAGCTCCAGTGTGAGTTAAGGTACACTTATCTTTCACATTAGCTCACACATCTCTCTTGTTCCAACTAGACATTTGAAGATGAATCCTGAGTTCTAGAACAGACACCAGCATGGGGAAGAGCAGGCCCCACATTTGTAAGGATGTCAGGATACAGTTTTGAAAGTCCTGAGTGTCTCGCTCTTACTTAACGGCAGTGTCCCTGCAGAGCTGCCTCGGGAAACGTTTCAAGCCCCGGGCTCTGTGCAGGCTCCGCAGAGAACAAGCCTCTGGGTTCCGTGGGCAGGTCACCGTCCCCGTGGGCACATCAGGGTCACATGAGCTTGCTGCCGTTAGTCGCTCTGATACTTCAAGAACCGAACAAACAAAATACAAAGAGCTCGAAGAATCTTCCTGTTTTCTTCATGAACTTTAGGAAACCCTGTTTGAAAGCGTACCATGCCGTTAATGTCATCCGGGAGACAATGCGTTCATTCCTTGGCTGCCCAGACAATGATTTCATTGCCCTGGTTGCCTTTTCTTAAATGTTTATTTAGTTTTTGAGAGAGAGAGAGAGCAGGGAAGGAGCAGAGAGAGAAAGAGAAAGAGAAAACCCCAAGCAGGCTCTGCACTGTCAGCGCAGAGCCCGACACAGGGCTCAATCCCACAAACCATGAGCTCAGGACCTGAGCCGAGATCAAGAGTTGGACGCTCAACCAACCGAGCCACCCAGGCGCCCCTGCCTTGGTTGTCATTAAAAAGCACAGACCCATCCTTTTACCATGAAGAGGGCAAAAAGACATGGCCATTGAGTCCGGTCCCCTTGACCTCGCATTCAGCTCCGCAGAGTTGATCGTGGGTCTGCCGCGATGCCTTGGGAGCATGTGTCTCTGCAGGCCACTCTTCCATCCCCCCATTCATGTGCTCTTTCACATGAAAACTAGAATGAATACGTCCCCTTTGTTGGACCATAAAAACTGTCAGCCCACAGGCCACCCTGTTTTTACCAAACACCCGGCATATAGAGCTACTGCATGAACCGATGTCTGCGGACCCTGCAGGAAAGGCGGGGTGAGCGCTGCTCTGCACGTTTAGGGACCTGTAGTGTCACTGTTTTCACTCCGGATGCTTGAAGTTTGTGGCACTATTCACTTTGCTGGGAAACATCGTTGGCCGTTCTTAAAGGGAGAAAACTTGACTCCATCATTAACAGCTGCTTTAGACGGAATGCGTGTGTCCCCAAAACTCACATGTTGTCACCTAACCCCCCGGGTGATGGTGTTGGGGGTGGGGCCTTTGGGAGGTGACTGGGTCGTGAGGGTGGAGGGTGGAGAGGGTGGAATTAGATCTCAAAGAGCCCCGGAGAGCTCCCTTGCTCCTCCCGCACGTGAGGACACATGAGCCAGGAAGCAGGCCCTCACCAAACACTGAATCCGCCGGCTCTCAAATCTTGGACTTTCAGCCTCTGACGCTGTGAGCGATCATATCGGTCGTCTGAGGCACGCGATGTCTGGGTTCCGTCCTAGCAGACTGGACAGGACAGACAACGGCTCCGAACCCGTGCAGAATTCAGAAGGATCACCCAGTAAGGATTCAGAGGACAGTATATAAAAATATGTTACTTGTGGGGCGCCTGGGTGGCTCAGTTGGTTAAGTGTCCAATTTCAGCTCAGGTCACAGTCTCACGGTTCATGGATTTGAGCCCCACATCGGGCTCTGTGCTGACAGCTCAGAGCCTGGAGCCTGTCTTCAGATTGTGTGTTTCCCTCTCTCTCTGCCCTTCCCCCACTCAGTCTCTGTCTCTCAAAAATAAACATTAAAAAAAATTTTTAAATATATGTTACTTGTAAGCCATGGCTTCTCTTCCTTCCAGAACTCGAGTTTCTTCTTTAGCGCTGCATTTGGCTCTTTCAACATGCATCTCACTTTCTGTCTGCTCTGATGCAAAGCCACAAGAAGGACGTCACCCTGAAAAATACCTTTTTCCTGATGTTTTTGTCATAGGTAAGGGAATGGCCTCTTCCTCATTCTTACCTGCGTTATCCCTACAGAAAATGGAACACAGAGAGATGGCATCGAACTGCCATCTCCCTGTGTGACCTCACTCACCTTTGCTCTGGGACCGTCGCCGTTGCTGGGATGTCAGTTCCATCTATGTCCGTCCTCTGGTTGCTGGCGGATCTCCAAGAGCACCTGCTGGTGAGTGTGTGGCCGCACCCGCCTTGGAGAATCGGCACTCTCTCGTGGCATCGTGGGTCTGGTGTTGCTAGTGACAGGAGCCCAGCCCCCACGTGCCCACCTGGCGGGCTCGGCAGGATGCACCGGGGAGCCCGAGAGCCAGCGTGGCCCCAGAGAGCGCCATATCCCCCCACCTGGAGGCACTGCCTTCTCCTGATTCCCACTGCGAGTCCTCACTGTGCTGGGGGGAAGCGGGAGTGTCTGTAAGAAATCGAACGGACGGCCACGCGGCACGATGGCCTGAGCCTCGTGCAGCCTCGGGGGCCTGATGCTCTGCTGCCTCGGGAAGTCAGCTGCAGACTCTATCTCCCATCCGCGATAAGTTCTCCGAACAGACCGGAAATGAAGTATATTTCTTTTCTCTCTCTTGCAATGTATGAGCACCTTGCAGGATGCCTCTGGTAGATGGAGACTGTGAGTTTTATCTGCAACATCTTCCTGTAAAAAAAAAAAAATGCAGCACAAATGTCATCAATGAAGAAAGCTTTGGAAGAGCCATCGGGCTGTTCCTTGTTAAATGCTCTTTTCCCCAGGATGCAGGAGAGAAGATTGCTGAGCCAGCTGCTGAGGGGAAAGAATTATTCTTTGCCAGCACCTAGGAGTAAAGGGAGATAATTTTTAAGACGTAGAAGACGCCCGATTCCAGGATATTTTGCTGGTTAATTTTCTCACTGGTTTCATTCAGGCTGCTTGCTTGATCTGGAAATGGGTGTCTAACTAGAAAAACAGCGCAATGCGTGACCGTCACAGGGAGAATGTTCTCAGGGCATTTGCAGCAGACGCTCGTCCTCAGACCTTCTCTGCCCCTCAGCTCCTTACGTGGGAAGATCCTCGGGGCTTCGCCCTGCTCCCCGCCCTGTCGTGGTGAATACGGGGTGATGTGTGCCCAGAAAGCACCCTGACAGGTGTCTCCCCCGGGCTGCAGAGGACAGAGGCGGGAGCGGCGGCGTTCCCCTGCTGCCGGCTCCCAGCGGCCTCGCCGCTTACAGTTAGCCGCATGGAAGCAGACCACCATTTACCACGGGGGCTTATAAACATCTTTCAGCTACAGCAACGTTACTTAAAAATAATCTGGGCGCCCGGGCGGCTCAGTCGGTTAAGCGTCCGGCTTCAGCTCAGGTCCTGATCTCACAGTTCGTGGGTTCGAGCCCCGCGTCAGGCTCTGTGCTGATGGCTCAGAGCCTGGAGCCTGCTTCAGAGTCTGTCCCCCTCTCTTTCTCTCTCTCCCCTTCCTCCACTTGTTCTCGTTCTCTCTCTCTCAGATTTAGAAATCATCTGCCCGCCCCAACATACACACACGTGTACACACATGCACACCCAAGCCCAGAGGTAATGGAGGGCCCAGACGGACAGAAATAGCGGTCTGACGTGGTGTTTGCAACCAGAGACGCTCAGGCTTCCTCAGGGGCCATTTACATTCCAAGCACTGTGTTCGTGGAAGGCCGCCGGCCTGGGTACACCGCGTGCGGAGCATCCGAGTCTCGGTCTGCCCCTCGGTCTGCCCGCCTGTCAGCCAGGCCCTCCTAAGACCTGCACCGCGTACCTTTCAGAGTTCTCTCGGAGATCCAAGGGGACAGGGGCTCTCAGGTTGCGTTGATAACTTATAATCTATATCCAAACGTCGTAAGGTTTATTGTGACTTTGCTTCAAATGAAGAGGGAGTGTCTTACATATTTGACACTCCAGGTACGAGGGGGGTAAAACAATGTGTTAACAGAATTGACCTGTTGTTTTTACTTCCTATCTGAAAAGTGGCTGTTTCTTTTCCAGGCAATGCAAGATGAAAACGTACACCCTATTTCTCTTTTCTTAGCAATAGTAACCACAGCTTAGACTTTGTTATTATACTTATAAGAAGTAATAATATACTTTTATGGGCAGGTAAAACCAGTAGCAACTTACACCCATGAGAGCTTTCTGCTGACTAGACGCTTCTGTAAGCATTACACAGATTAACTCACTTGATCCTAACCAACAACCCTATGTGCACCCTTCTGCCCATTTGCTGGCTGGGGAAACTGAGGTGTGGGAAATTTAGGGAGGTCATTGATGGGCGCAGCTCGTAGTGACAAACCCGGGACATAACTATGGGCAGTCAAATTCTAGAATCTGCATTCTTACCCAGACTCTGTACATACTAGCTATTTTCTATATCATCAGAGAAAGAATAGGCTTGTAGTGTTGGGTATAGAAATTTCCAAAGTGCGTTGTAATAACCTGAGTTAACACATTCCTTACGACATTTCTTCTAAGGAAAAATAATTTCATTTTATTTTGGCAAAGGGGAAAAGATGGGGCACCTGGGTGGCTCAGTCAGTTGGGTGACTGATTTCCACTCAGGTCATGATCTCGAGGTTCGTGAGTTCGAGCCCCGAGTTGGGTTCTGCACTGACAGCTCCGAGCCTGAGGCCTGCTTCAGATTCTATGTCTCCCTCTCTCTCTGCCCCTCCCTTGTTTCCACTCTGTCTCCCTCTGTCTCAAAAATATAAAACATTAAAAAAGGGGGGGAAGCTATTTAAAAAGTGAGGTCATCTGTCCGAGGTAATCCACCAACAGCCCTGAGATTAAAGTTACGGTCTCCGACGCTGAGGCTTGTGGGCTGTTTCAGTGGCCCACGGAAATGATCGCTCAGCTGCCGCGGCTCTGCGGGCGGGACGGAGAACCGGAACTGCAGGGCCGGACGGGGTGGACGCCAGTGGCAGCGCTCTGCTCAGACCGAAGTCAAGGCAGAACTCAGGGGAGAGTGACGTCATGCAACAGACGCAGGAACCCGCCTGGGTTCTTGTTTTCGGTTGTCAGTCAGCAACCCTGAGTATTCTCAGTACGCCTCCTCCGGGATGGCCGCATGATGACCGTGGGGTGGCCTGCAGGCCGCGGACCGCTGTTGAAGGGAGCACAGGCGTGCTGGGAGGCGCGGCCCCTGCGGGAGCAGAGGGGCAGGGGATTCAGGTCCCCTGCAGGGCGGGGGGGGGGGGGGCGTATCCGCCTGCAGGGGCGGGGGGGAGGATTCGCTGCCCCTGCAGGGGCAAAGGGGCAAGGGTTCGTGTCCCCCTGCAGGGGGCGGAGGGTCGCGGAACCAGCCTCACACGGACTCGGCCCGGCGGGGCTTGCCCACGCCTCGCGCTGTTGGGGGCCTGCGTGACATGCCGCCAGGGCCACGGGCGGTACAGCGCCGGGGACCTCGTACTCTCAGGGCGCCTCTGGCTTCCGCTCAGGTCATGATCTCGGGTCGTGGGTTCGAGCCCCGCGCTGGGCTCTGCGCTGACAGCTCAGAGCCTGGAGCCTGCTTCCGATTCTGTGTGCCCCTCTCTCCACCCTCCCCCTGCTCGTGCTCTCTCTTTCTCTGAAAAATAAAATAAACATTAAAAAATAATTTTTAAAGCTGAATTTCAAAACCAGCTAAGTGTAGGCGGAGAGCTGAAAGAAAGAATAGAAGCAGGTAGAGAAGCGCACATGCGGGTCACGCCCGATTCAGCACCACGGGTGTCCCCGTGTGTCCCCGTGTGTCCCCGCGTGTCCCCACATGTCCCTGCACACACAGAGCTGGTGCGCGTCGGTGTCTGCCTCTCCGGGCCCCTTTCTGACTTTCTCAATGACAAACTGCTGCCGGCAGCGCAGCACTGGACCCGTATCCATATGTACGGTGGCGTCGGGCTCCCCCAGAGCAGCCGGGGCCGTGTGACACGTGCTCAGGGGACGGAGGCGCGGTCCCAGCCGGCACCTGTCCGCGCAGGAGCTGAGGTGGCCGCTCCCAGGTGCCCTCTGGGGCCGCTCCCAGGTGGTGCAGGGGGACAATGACAGGGGCCCTTCCAGCTCCTTCCCGAGCGGCACAGCGAGTCATGCCCGGACCACCTAAAGCAGAGTGACACGTGGGACGAGGACGGTGCGGGAGCTGTGTCCCTTCCTGCCCGAGTTTCCCGAGTCCTGTGCGAGGCTCTCCAAAATGCAGTGTTTTTTTCTTTAAATTTTTAATGCTTTTTTATTTATTTTTGAGAGACAGAGAGAGAGACAGCGTGAGCAGGGGAGGGTCAGAGAGAGAGAGGGAGACACAGAATGGGAAGCAGGCTCCAGGCTCTGAGCTGTCAGCACAGAGCCCGACGCAGGGCTCGAACCCACGAACCTGACATCATGACCTGAGCCGAAGCCCAGAGCCGCCGGCGCCCCCTGCAGTGTTTTAAATAGAAACGCGGTCCGCAGCCGAGGGGACCGCCTGGCGAGGACCGTGGCGTGAGCCCCGAAGCCCCTCCCGGAAGCCCGCTGCTCACCGCGGAGAGGACCCGACGGCCCTGGCTTCCCGGCGGCGACCTGGGGACCCGCCGCCGCAGGCCTCGCGGAGGGACAGCGGTGCCCCCCTGCTCTGGGCCCTTGGAGGACACGCGAGCGCATCCGTGGTCCTTCCATAAAAATCGGAGAAACAAACAGAGAAACGGAAGCGGGGAGCTGCTCCGAGCGTTTGGCCGGTGTTTATGGAGGCCCCGAGCGCTGGGTGCTCCGCGCGGAAGGGGGAACCCGCTCTGGGCTCCGTTCCGAGGCGCAAGAAATCCCGGAGTGCTTTCAGGAGGAGGAGGAGAGGTCGTTGGAGGAAAGCAACTTTCCCCCACATCACTTCCTGAGGTGCTCAGGGGGCGCCGGGATTCTTAGGAAAGACCGGGAGGGAATTTTGGGGGGTTATACTGGAGGCTAACACCATCCCCCACTCTGTCTACACCAGCTGCCCCCAGCCATGTGCGGGTCGGCCTCCAACCTCTTGCCTGTGCCCGGTCCCCCTTCATCCTGCCCTGCACTTCCTCCCTGCTCAACCACACCCCACCCACACACCCCTACACCCCAAGTCCACACACCGCCACCACCACCCACTCACCCCTACACCCCATGTCCACACACCCAAGGTTTTCGTATATTGAAGCCTCAGTTTACACACAAACAACAGTCGAGAACTCTCCGTTTGGAGGACTGCGGGGAAGCACCCTTGGAGTGGCGCATTCAGGGATATGTGTGGGCATCTAAGAGGTGGCCCCACGGCCCCCCTCACTGTGGGTGACAGTCCCCCCCACGCTGGGCAGGTCTGTTTCCCCCTCGAATCTGGCTCCGCTGTGGCCTGGTTGATCAGCGAGGCACAGTGGGAGTGACCCTGTGACATTCTCAGCAAGCTCAGAGAGATCTGGATTGGCCACCATGGATGGCAGTTGTCTGGCCGTAAATAGGGGACCCGTGGGGGGCGCTGAGGGAGCCAGCGGAGACCCCAGCCCGGGGAGGGTGCCCGCTCAGACCCTCGGCCGGCGGCAGACTCAGTCCTGAGCTGCACTCCCTGGTGGCATGAAGACCACGGGCACGCGCATGGTGGTGGGGATGGACAGTCGCTCCGAGTGCTTGCGCGTGCGTGTGGTCACACGTCTAGAAGCGTTTGCCTGGCCTCCAGTGAACACAGGGGTCACTCCGGTGCACGCCCTCCTGTCCTCAGGACGCACCCCCACCCTCACCAGGAAGGCAGCCCGTGTGCGGGCGTGTCTTGTTTCCCCCGTGCTGTCCCCGCCTTCAACGCTGCGCCCGGCGTCAGAAGATGTTTTGAGAAAAGCAACTCAGCTTAAAATATGTCTAAACCTTCAGATTGGCCTTCGGTCTCCCGAAGACGGTGGCCCTGGCGTCACAGCAGACTTGTGAGAACAACTCTAAGTATTAGTGGCCGCTCGTTACGCTGTGAACGCAGCCTAAGAGTTTGTGCGTCGCTCTCACAATTGCTTTCATTTGGACTGATTGACAGTTATTCTAAAGCAAAACCCTGGACCAGTCTCTACCTCTGTGGTGTCAGACAGACTTCTCTAGATTCTTTTTTCCTCCACCTACTATCTTGCATTCGCTCTTGCATTCCTTAGAAGTTTTTATATTTTCCCCTAAATTCTCCCATTTTTATGCAAGAACAAGGGCATGCATCATAATTTCCTGACACCCATCAATCACGGTACTTAGCAGAGTCCTTGGCATCAAGCAGGAGCTCAGTAAACGTCGTAAGAGCCAGAGAATTCTTAAGAAATATTTATGGATGATACCAAGTTAGCACAGATGATTTCAAAACAAAGGTATGTAAGATTTGCTCCAGGCTCATGAAAGAAAAAATATTTTTGGAAAGAAAGGGAAGAGATTAGCTACTTTTATTTAAAAATAAAAATTCTGGGGGACACCTGGGTGGCTCAGTCGGTTAAAGCATCTGACTTCAGCTCAGGTCATGATCTCACGGTTCTGTGAGTTCGAGCCCCACGTCGGGCTCTGTGCTGACAGCTCAGAGCCCAGAGCCTGCTTTGCATTCTGTGTCTCCCTCTCTCTCCCCCTCTCTGCCCCTCCCCTACTCACACTCTGTCTCTCTCTCTCTCTCTCTGTTTCTCTATCTCTCTTGAAAATAAAAACACTAAAAAATCTTTTAAAAACTTTAAAAATTTTAAATTCTTTATTAAATTTAAATTCATTTTTTTAATTAACAGGACACACTCAGATTCTTGGTGTCAGAATGTTCCCCTTTATTTACTGCAGGCTGAGCCAACAATCCTTATTATTCCCCATAAACAACAGCAACCAGAAAAAAAGCACCCCATAAAAATTAAATTGTGAAACCTGAATTATTTATGTGATTTCATTTGTTGGATGCATTTTGTGCCACTGAGCCCAGCTTCCTTCTAATGTCGTAAGACCATTAGGCGCTGTAATAATCTTCAGGGGATGGGAGATTTATCAGCCCTTGCAGAACAGGATGAGAGCCAAGGCCGAGAGGGAGGATACTGGTGAGATTAATCAAGTTTTTCTCAGCGCTCTGGCCAAGAGAATGCGGTGGTTTATTATTCAAGCATTTTACACAGTAGGAACCCAAGTTGACCACTTCCATATGTTGAGTGGAGAATTATGTTAGTCTTTTCCAAAAACAATCCCATAAAAATGTCAATACTTGAGTGGACTAATAGCTTTATTCACTAAGAGGGGAGTTTACATACAGAAAGGGAGCGAATCCTGAGATTCACTGGCTCGCTGGGAGACGTGACGTTTTAATCCTGCTGCAGAAGCAGGCCGGCCGGTCCGCACCAGGAAGATGGGGAGAGATGTGGAGAGAGAGATCCACATACATCACTGTTTCCTTGACCATAAAAGGAGCTGGCATATGTTCCCTTGTGAAATCTGAACGGGCTGCAGTCAGCGGCCTCGAAATATGAGCTTTCCCGTCTCACTGGAGGCGATGTTGATGCTTTCTGGAATAGATGGAGGCCATCACTCCAGCCCTAACACAAAATAAAAGCATCATTGTGGGAGCAATTTTGAAAATGTATGAACTTCATAAAATGTTCCATTTTCCACATTGTGAGTTTGGCTGCACGATCAGATTGTCAGGGATCAGGAAAACTGCCTCCTGAAGACCCCAGTGCTTTCTTCTTATTGGTGTGATGCCAGTAGAGAGGAAGGCGTTTGCCATGGAGCATATTCGTCAATAATGAGACAGGAAATAAATACATCACCTTACATTCCGTGCAAAACATGGCGCTTTGTATGCCAGGCGAGACCCGAGATCAAGGTGGCCAACGGTTTCAGAGACATTCCTGAGTGAGGCCGTGACATATTTGTCACCAAATCCATGTCTCCAGTTTCCACATAACGAGGCTTAAAAAGACTCTTCGTTGGGTCCACAGTAAAACTGACTACCTCATCATATGAATAAAAAGAAAATTTGGAAAATGAATTTGCTGGTTACTTTTTTTTTTTTTTTTTGGCAAAATGAACCACCAGCTTCAATTCACTAAAAAAGAAAAGAAAAGAAAAGAAATGTCAGAAACAAACTGATCCCATAAACTATTGTGAGCATGTTGATGGTAAACTTTCCAGCCTTTTCTTCAGAAACCTCGATAAAGCAAACATGGGTGGCTTTCAAGAAAAAGCAGATGATTTTGAAAACCTCTGACCCTGGAGTCATCAAGAACACTGAGAACCTTTCGTTTTCCCCCCAGATGAGTTGTCAGACTCCTAATGGTCCCCAACGGAGGGAGGACACAGCACGTAACCATGCCGTGATTGGTCAGGCCAATGGGCTCACTCACGGTGCTGAAACAAACATGGCACCCGACGCACACGTGAAAAGCCGTGGAAAGTGCTCCGGCGTGGCGAGAGAGTTTGGAGCTGTTCTCCAGTTGACTTCCACGATTTCCTCGAGGGAACTGCTGACTTTCGGATGCGAGAGCCATCTTACTTGCTAGCACCACCAGCGACTGAGAGAGGCAAGGAAGGATCCCAGCCTTCCCCTGCAGGCTTTGGAGGGGGCGTGGCTCTGGCCACACCATGACCTTGGGCTTCTGCCCTCCAGGGCTGTGAAGGAATAAGTTCCTGTTGTTTTAAGCCACCTGATTTGTGGTGATTTTCTACGGAAGCCCGGGAAAACGAATGCATGACTCTTCTTAGTCACAGCTACCTCCTTGGCTCCTTATCCCTCTATCCTTATCCCCTGGCAACGACTACTCTGTTTCCCTTTTCTCCAAGTCTGTTGTTTTCATAATGTTGTATAGACAGAGTTATACGGTAGTGGCCTTTTAAGGCGTTTTTACTCAGCACAATGCCCTTGAGATCCATGCAAGTCCCCGCAGTCAGCTTATTACGGTTTGTGGCCGAGTCACACTCCCTGGTGGGGATGTGCCGCCGTCTGGTTACCCATCAATGTACGAGGGACTTTTTGGTTGTTTCCAGTTTGAGGCTATTACAATTCAAGCTTCTTTAAACCACTACCTACCCTCATTAGTGCTTGCATAAGTTTTCGTTTTTCTGGAATAAAGGCTGGATTATACAGTAAGTGTATGTTAATTCTTCAAGAAACTGCCACAT
>PJEM01013942.1:5912-37975 GCA_004023845.1 Helogale parvula
AAAGAAAAGAAAAGAAAAGCAACTTTAATATAGATGGAGTTGGTAGAGGCAGCTTTTGGTTTTTTGGTGTTTTTTTTTTTTTTTTTTTGCAAAAGAATATATTTTGGGTTCCGAGTTTTCTGTAGGGCCTCTCTCTCCTACAACTGCGGGGAAAATACGGAAGTTTATTGGCTATGGAGGGAAAAACTGGGCTCGGATACCGTGAGGTTGAACGCACGAAGACGACACATTTATGCTTGATGCGACGCCCACCCAGCCTCCGAAACTCACAGATCCACATGCTTCCCGGCACCCACATCCCGTCCCTGAAGCGTGTGGTTGGGCCCCACATGTCTGCGCCTATAACTGGTGAATAATTTGCAAATGTTGACAAGACCGTGCAGCCGCCTCTTCCCAGATACTGGGCCACCAAAGACTGGAGTCTCTGTTCAATTCTTCTCTGCTGGGTGGGGAGGAGGGACGAAGAGAGGGGCTCTGAAGCCTTGGTGCTGCCCAGGCACCTGCGGTCCCAGCTGGACCTTGAGGGCTGGGGTTGGAGCACGGAGCATCTCTGCCCACAGACCTGGATTCCTCTGCCAGAACCACTCTCGGGGGGCAGCGCGGAGGCGGCACATCTCAGAGGAGCCAGGAGGCTGTGAGGGTTGGAAGCGGGGCCCTCGGAGCAGATGGATCCGGGATCCAGCCCAGCCCGCCCTGGTACTACCATGCGCCCTTGGGGAAGTCAGACAACATCTCTGAACTCCGTTTCCTCATCTGTCCAGCAACCCCAGACACGATTGCCCAGAGTCAGACAATCTCAAGAGCAAAAGGGCATAGTATTCACACAAAATGAGGCCAAAATAACGGAGGATGGCTCAAATATGACAGTGCAAGCAGTGTTTTTTTCAGTCGTTAGCAGGGATAGGACTCAGGGAATGGTAACAGTTGTTGCCGGTCCTATTTTAAGAGAACTGATCTTTAAAAAGGTTTACATTCAGCCTCCGTCTCTGCACACTGTGTCACCTGGGAGATACTATTTAATCTGTCAGCCTCAGTATCTTCACCTGAAAACTGGGTTAACAAAGGTAGCAAGATGTGGGGCTGGTGAAAGCTCGGTGTGGCATCATTTCAGTAAGCAATTAACACAACGCCCGGCATACAATATGTATTAGATTGACTCTTAGCCATAATAATCATTACTACTGCTTACTTACATTTATGTTTACATAGATATAACCAATTGGATTCTTGCACCAATCAGAACCACATATACATTAGTGGATATATGTATATGGAGTTTTATAAATGTATGTGTGTGTGCGCGTCATGTGCTCATGGCAGACACAATGATTTACAGTGTAGGCTCTGGGAGCACCTGGGTGGCTCAGTCGGTTAAGCGTCCGACTTCGGCTCAGGTCATGATCTCACAGTCCGTGGGTTCAAGCCTCATGTAAGGCTCTGTGCTGACAGCTCAGAGCCTGGAGCCTGCTTCAGATTCTGTGTCCCCCTCTCTCTCTCTGCCCCTCCCCCACTCATTCTCTCATTCTCTCTCTCTCTCTCTCTCCCTCTCAAAAATGAAAAAATGTTTTAAAACATTAAAATAAAAAGAATGTACACTCTGGAGCCAAACTTCCCAGGTTCAAATTCTGCCTCTGCCACCTATAGGCTGTGTGACTTTGTGCAAATCAATTAACATCTCTGGACCTCAGTTTCTCCATCTGCAAAATGTGATAAAAATTGTACCTACCTCGTAGGGGGTTCTGTTAAATAAGTAAATTGTATGTGCAGTGCTTAAAACATGTTAAGTGCTCAGATCATACTCAGGCAATAAAAACATTAATGCCTGCATTATCTAATTTAATTTAATATGTTACCAGGACCTTTCCTGAGAGTTGGTTTCAATGGGAGTGAAGAATGAACAGCTAAGAACCTGAGATATTAGAAGGCACGGACCTGGACAAAGCCAAGACCTCTAACACACTCACCTGGTGGTGGAGGAGAAAAACATCGAAAATAATCCAAAGCTCTAATAAGAAAAGCAAAACCTTTTTTTTTAAATTTTTTAAATGTTTTATTTATTTTTGAGAGAGAGGGAGAGAGAGACAGCATGAGCAGGGGAGGGTCAGAGAGAGAGGGAGACACAGAATCCGAAGACAAGCTCCAGGCTCTGAGCTAGCTGTCAGCACAGAGCCCGATGTGGGGCTCGAACCCACGAACCATGAGATCATGACCTGAGCCAAAGTTGGATGCTTAACTGACTGACCTACCCAGGTGCCCCGAAAAACAAAACCTTTAAAATAATAAATAAGAAGGGGAGAGGAGCCAGAAAGAGTATCTTCCTTGTACAATTATCCTGCCAGCAGAGAACACAATAAAAGGAACTAAGAGAAAGACAATCCAAGGGTTCCTCTTGCAGAAGGCCTGGGGGAATGCACAGAGACAGAAACAGGCAGAGCCGGAGGGGACGTTTCCACCGTAAAGGTGGTGTGGTGGGACCTGGGCTCTTCTAGAAGCATCTGGAGAGGTACTAGTTCATGTGAAAACCCACAAGGAACAATTAGCAACAGATAGAGGTGCGCAGATGGGTAGGGGGCTGGATTTCCAGTCAGTCCCGAGGCGGGCTGACGAAAAGGGGGGTGGAAGGCGACCCCTCCAGCCAAGCCCTTCACCTTCTCCAGCCTGCGCCGCCTGCCTCTGGGCTTCCCTCCACCCTGGCCTGCCTGTCCGGCGACACCTGAGATCTTCGGACAGTGGGGTCTGCGTGTCCCTTCTCTTCCCTCGTCCCGAGAAATCCAGATTACCCAGCCGACTGGGTTTGGGAAGGAATCCCACCACCTCCAGTGTTGGGGTTGATTCCAATCAGCTTATACTCGTTGCAGTCATATTCCCAGGGCCACAGAGAGGGATGCCAGGTGGCCCACACCGGAGTCGCTCCAACTGCTACAGAGGCAATGGCGGTTGGGGGAAAAGCAGCCCATGGAAGAAGACACAGTCTCCCCTCAAGTCAGTCCTACCTCTGGAACTCCCAACTCCAGGAAACCTCCAGGATATTCCCTAAACTGCTTAAGCCTGTTTATCGACGCTGCTTCTCATAACAAAGTGATTTAAACAGAGACAGTGCCTCTGAGTTCTGGGATCCTCCTTTATCTGTAACGTGGTGCTGAAGATACACTGACTTGAATCTTCCCCTACTTTCACCATTTACAGCTGTGACCCTGGAAGTTAACCTCACTTAGCATCCCTCCCCACCCCCACCCTCCTTTTATTTTGCCCATCTATAAAATGGGGATCCTAATCCTACAGTGCAGGGTGCTGCGTGAATTATATAAGGCAATAAATACAAAGTGCCCACCCATATATAAATTAGTACAACTACAGATGTGAACACACACACACAAGCCGCATTAATCTTTAAAAATGAACATACTATCTAATAAAAAGTGTCGGCGAAAAAGGAATACGGGGAAACTTCAGGAAAGGAGTAAGTGGAACCTCACGGGCCTTCCTAGTCCTAAAATTTGGAAGGAAGACTGGTGGAAGGGGGACCACCAGAAGTGCTCCAGACGACCGTCGCCTTCCCTTTCCCCACTCTTTATCAAGACACACACATGGCGTTACCACACCAGGAATGTTCCACGCTGGTAACTGCTGCTCCAAACGCTGGATGCAGGATCTTGACACATTTTCCAAAGATCTAATCTGGGGGATGATGTAATCACCCGGGTCCCCGCCACCCCCAGCTCTCTTACATACTGGAAGAATATGCACAAAGGAAGACTGGCACGAGCCCAGCCTTATCTGGCCCACGACGCGGGTGACAAATTCGGACGCCATGACACCCTTCCTAAATCCTTGCTCAGAAATAATTCTCCATGAGGGCTTTCCATGCTGCTCCTAAGTGGAGCCAGAGAGACTCCGAGGTGGAAGGAACTTTCAAGGTCAGGCACGTCAACTTCCCAGCCAACGCTACTGCATTCAATTAAAAGTACCAACGGTGTGGACCTCGGTCACCTACAGCGGTGAATTCCGGGTTCTGCTCTGAATGATTGGTTTGGACACCTTTATCAGAATTCTGCCTCCAGATTCCTGGAGCCCTCTTCTCCTTCAAGAAATTGCTGATAACAAATTTGATCCATATCAGGATGGAGAGCCAGCTGTATGCCCCGGCCCTTGCAAAATGTTGCATGTAGTAGAATATTACACTTGTAATCCTGTGGGTAGGAGGCAGGACTACGCCTGTGAAGTCAGACTGGAGAAGGGCACTCCGCCACCTGTTTGGTCACGCGAGACGCATTTCTAGAGCAACACTATGGGCTGGCACTGTGGCTTCGAAAATAAAGGCATAATCCACGCAGCAGAAACAAATCAGTAGGCAACTAACTCCAGCAAAAAGGGATGCCTGTGTTTGTAAAGATAGAGATGAGAACATTCTGATAAGCAAAAAGCGAGAGTCACTGGCTCGAAGTGTGTTGGCGTAAGGAAACATCTGATGCGCAGAAATGGAAAATAGGGACGCCACCGTTGACGGGACCACACTGAAGCGAGGATCTGAAGTATGGACGGGCGTTTGCTGAGCGTGTGTGCACTCACGCACGTGCGAGCTGAACTTACACAGAGTGCAGGGAGAGGCCATATCATAGCTGCCCCGTGCACTTCCTACCTGTCTTAATTCCTTTTTTCTAAGTTTATTTGAGAGCAAGACAGAGACAGTGCGAGTGGGGCAGGGGTAGAAAAAGAAGGAGGGGGAGGGAGGGGGGGAGAGAGAGAGAGAGAGAGAGAGAGAGAGAGAGCTAGCATCCCAAGCAGGCTCCGTGTTGCCAGCACAGAGCCCAGTGCAGGGCTTGAACTGATGAAATGGCAAGATTGTGACCTGAGCCAAAACGAAGAGGCAGAAGCTTAACCGACAGAGCCACCCAGGTGCCCCTGCCTGTTGTAATTCTTAAGAAGAAGCCTGACTCTGCAGCTTTCTCTTAGGCCTGACTCATTCTATTTGAAAAGTTGTGTGACCATACCAAATCTCCGTAGGAAACAGTAAGTCTCTTGTAGGCAAGGACCGTATCTAATGTTCTGTTAAATATTTACCTCCAAGGGTTTTAAAGAACTTTATGCTTATTTTTATTTTGAAATCATTACAGGTTCACAGAGGTCCTGTGTACTCTTCACCCAGGTTCCTCCAATAGTGACATCTTACGTAACTACAGTCACTAGCACTAGCTAGTGTATAACCTAACACTAGTACTACAACCAACTAGGTTACAGACCTTCCTCAGATATCACTCGTTTGTGCAGCTCCTAGTGTTTTGGTTTTGGGCTTGGTTTTTTTTTTTTTGGATTTTGGGTACGATTCAAAAACTGTTATCACATGTATAGATGTGTGTGACCACCACCACAATCGAGATGCAGGACTGCTGCGTTTACCCCCAAAGCAACTCCCTCAAGCTACCCCATTATTGTCGCACATGCCCCTGCTTCCGGCCAGCCCCTGGCAACCACTGATCTGCTCCTGTGCTCTGCAATTCTGTCACGTGGAAGATGCTATATAAATGGAATCATATCGTCTGTAACCTTTCGAGATGGTTTTCACTAAACAAAACACCCTCAAGACCTCCCCTGAGATGTTGCACATATGAAGTTCATTCCTTTTTATTGCTAAGAAGTATTCCATTGTAAGGCACGACCAAAGTTTAAAAATTCACCTGTTGGGTGCCTGAGTGGCTCAGTGGGGTGTGCATCGGACTCTTGATCTCAGCTCAGGTCATGATCTCACAGTGTGAGATCTGGTTCTGTGCTGTCAGTGCAGAGCCTGCTTGGGCTTCTGTCTTTCTCCCTCTTTCTCTGCCCCTCCCGCATGTTTTCTCTTTCAAATACATAAACTTAAAAAAATTTTTCAAATAATAATTCGACTATTGATGATGAAGATGTTTGTTATCTTAATTATGGTCGCAGTATCACACATGCATGAGTATGTTCAAACTCATCAAATTACATACATTAAACATGTGCAGTTTTTACATAGCAATGATTCCTCAATATAGCTGCATAAACATAAATGCATGTGTCAAATTAAAAAAAAAAAAAAACAAATTCTGGTATCCAAGAACAATGATAGTAATTCCTACTGTTACCTGCTGAAGGACACAGGGCGCGTGACCAGCGTGGACCTATTACAAACAACACTCCTATGAACAATCATGCCCAGGTGTGTGTGTAAACACAAGTTTTCATTTCTCTAGGATAAATGCCCCGGAGTGCCAACGCTGGGTCATATGGTAAGTAAGTATATACTTAATTGTTTAAGAAACTGTCAAACGGATTTACAGAATGGCTGTGCCATTTCACATTTCTGCAAAAGATGTGGTTTCCGCGAATCCTCACTGACCCTGGCTACTGCCAGCACTTTTCACTTCCCTCTAACAGGAGTGCGGTCGTAGCTACGGCTTCAATCTGTAGCCCCCTGGTGGTGTGGAATTTCTTTTCATTGGCTTATTTGCCATCTGTATATATTCTTTGGTGACGTGTCTATGTAAGCCCGATGCCCATTTTCTAACTGCGTTGTTCAGTTTCATCCCATCGGGTTTGGAGGGATTTCTACCTATCCTGGAGAGAGCTTTGCTGTCAGATGGGTGATCGGCACAGTGTTCTCCCAGTTGGTGGCTCGTTTTTCACCCTCCTCACAACAGACCCCCTTCCAAAGCTACATTTACAATTTTGATGAAGAACAATTTCATCCATTTTGTTTTGTGTTTTTGTGTTGTGTTGGGAATTGTGCTTCTGGTGTCCCAGCTTTCTTTAATCCAAGATGAGTAGCGGCACTTGAACACATTCCTTAACCCTCTGATGACTCAGTTTCCTCACCTGTGAAAGGGGGCGGGCCAGCCTCCCACCCAATTCATGAGCTATTGTAAAAATCAAGAGCTGAAGTGTATTCTATAAAGCACTTACAACACACAGTATTTGCGGTCTTTATTATTTTCACGCACTCATAGAATACCTGCTTTTGCTCCACCCACCTCCTGAGGGCCCTGGGAGGAAAGGCCTGGTAATTAACTTGGGAGAAAAACCGCAGGGTTAACAAGCACCTGTGCAAAGGCATGATTTCCTGGAGGCAGAGATGAGGACAGAATGCTCTAAACACAGAAATCAGGCCAGGTTGCTCACACAAAAGGTAAGTCAGAAATAAAAGGAATTCTGACCCCAGGCAAAGCCAAAAATAAAAGCGATAATTTGGCTTCTTCAACACACAATGGCTGACTCTCTACCAGAACAGGGGCACCAGCCCCCTGCCCCAATCCTTGTGGGAAGAGTTCTCAGCCTCTGCCACAGGTTCCAGACCACCCAGCTGGGGAAGGGGGGCGGGGTGTAAGAGGGTCTTTCTTTGATTACCACTGGCAGGCGAAGGAAGATAATTGCCACTTTCCTTTGGAAATGGCTCAGTCCCAGGCTTGAGCTCAAGGTGGCTCTGACTCATCTCAGTGCCAAATGAAAAGAATATTTTAAATTAACCTTTGGGGAACTCCCACAGAAGGGCTTTCCCCTCTCCTCTGCTTAAATGTCCACAGAGGCAGCGACAGGACCCCCCACCTCTACACCTGTTTGATAGTCTCCTTGGACAACCTAATTTACCTCTCCCCCCACCGGAATGAATGAGGCACATGCTCCTGTGGGGTTCTGGAGAGACTTAGGCATATCACTTCCCACCCGGAAGTACTTGTTTCCCTGTCTATCTCCCTCCCCCTGGGCCACACTCCCAGGGGGGGCAGAGACCCTACTCCACTCATTCCCGTACCCCATGCCTAGCACACTGTGTGACACAGGAGGTTAACAAGCTGCCTGGGTGGGTGAGTGGATAACCAGACGGACAACTGGATAGATAAGAAGACGGGCGGATGAACACTGACGAAAACTAAAGAGCAAGGGATTCCAGGGAACGGCAAAGCTTTCTTTCTCCAAATCACTCCACTCCACCAGCGTCTTACTGCACCTCTGTAACTCCCCTCAAGACAAGAAGCATAAGCCTGTCCTAAATAAAAACTACTGTCCCAGCATGGAATTGGCAGAGCACTTAATTTCCCCAAAGTTCTAGGGGTTCTGCGTTTATAGAACTTACATTTTCTCCCTCAAATTGAGATTCTGTCTCTGTCACAATCACCTGTGTGACTTACATAGCACTCCATACATAGCAACGTCTTGGGCACAAGTCACCCACAGAAGATGTCAGGGAGCGAGGCTTTATAAAGGAAAATCAGCCTGGAGATGTGGAGACCTCGAAGATGTGATGAGCTAATGGCATTTACAGAGAGTAATGCTAATGGCATTCAGTGGCCTCTAAGGTGATAGGACTATTTCATAAAGTAAACAACCAAAGGTGAAGAGGGTTCAGAGGTCCCCAAGACCAGGCCCAGGCTCCACGATGCTCTGAGAGGGCTCGCAGGACTCAGATATAGTCACACACACTCATGGTTATGACTTATTCTGGCAAATAGACACCAAACAAAATCAGCAAAGAATAAAGGGGCATGGGCCAAATCTGGAAGGAACCAGACACTAGCTTCTGGAGTCCCCTCCCCCTGGAGTCACCTGGGTTGCACCCAGACCACCCGGCAGTGAGCTCTGGCAACCCAGGTGAAATGTTCGACCAGCAAAATTCAGACTCAGTGCCCAGGGTTTCTGCTGGAGACTGGACTCCCAGAAGGAAGAGAGGTGTTTGGCATCAACTACATCGTCTGCATGGACACTTGAGGCATAGTGAGTCACCCTTACCAGCTTCAGGAATGGTAGGAACCCTCCTAAAATCCAAGTTTTCAGACATCAGCCAGGGACAAACCTTGTAAACAGACCTTTCTACAGATGCCAGCCAGGCTGGCTAACTCTTGTCTGCACAGGCCCACACACCCAAGAGAATTTTGGCCCAAGTCGTCCTCTTGGAAAGTCATCTGCTGACTCCAACCAAGCTACCCTTTGTTCACAGCTGTTCTGGATTTCTTTTTGAGCTCTACCTTCAGGACCCTAAGCGCAAAATATAGTGACCCTTCAGCCCAGGAGGCGGACTGTATCTCCAACAACCAAGGTATCTGCAGGCCTCTTTGCTTCCAACCATGAATCAACAGTAAAATAACAACACTGAACCTTCCTACCTTGGCCTTCAAGCAGAGCACTCAACGACTATCCATCCACTCATTCCTCAAGCTTGTCTTTGGCACCCTGTGA
This sequence comes from Helogale parvula, assembly GCA_004023845.1. Taxonomy (NCBI): domain Eukaryota; kingdom Metazoa; phylum Chordata; class Mammalia; order Carnivora; family Herpestidae; genus Helogale; species Helogale parvula. The sequence goes on from PJEM01013942.1 coordinate 15,099, forward strand.
GGACCAGGTAATTTCTCGGTCGCTGGTGACACACGTATGAGAAAAAACGCCACGGAGAGACCACAGCCCAGCGTGCTGCTGCTCAGTCCCATAAACACCACACACACACACACACACACACACACACACACACACACGGAAACTGTGTGCCACAGAACACCGCACAGAGCCAGTTGTGTATCTGTGTGGTTTTGATACCTTGAGCAACCTAGTTTTTTATTTTCCCCAGGGAAAATGACTGCAACTCTCTGCTTTAAAAATAAACAAACAAACAAACAAATAAATAAATAAATAGAATCTCGGGCATCTGGGTGGCTCAGTTGGTTAAGCATCTGTCTTCAGCTCAGGTCGTGATCTCGCGGTTTGTGGGTTCGAGCCCCACGTCAGGCTCTGTGCTGACAGCTCGGAGCCTGAAGCCTGCTTCAGATTCTGCCTCCCTCTCTCTCTCTGCTCCTCCCCTGCTCGCACTGTCTCTCTCTCTCAAAAATAAACAAACATTTAAAAATATTTTTAATCTGCTTTTAAAAAATGACTAAAGAACTCCCAGTGTTCCCAGGGCAGCACAGACTTTATGTTTTCCAGAGCACGGACAGAGTGCAGCCAAGTGCATACTCCTCTTTTCTGCCTGTTTTGTTTCCTGGCTGCTCTCAGCCAGGCCCGTGGCCTTAAGTGCCACTGAAACAATGGCAACTCCCAGGCTGCAGCCCCTCATCCAGCCTTGCTCCGGAACTCCCAGCTCACACCCCAACGTCTTCACCGGCTGTCTACAGAGCGCCATTCTTCAGTCAGACTAAACCCCAACTACTAGTGTCCCCTCCCAAACTGGGACCCGTGTAATCTTCCCCATTACTGTAAATGGAAGCCCTCTCCCCTTCCTTCAAGCTGCTCAAGTAAGAAACCAGATTCACCACTGCCTTCTTTCCACATCCCATGTGGCAGCAAATCCTGGGGAACTTACCTTGAAAACACACTCAGATTCTGATGCGAGAGAACCCACCACGTCTAGAACCTCAGTGCCGGCCCAAGCCACCAGCGCCTCCTGCCTGAGTTTCGGTCCCAGCTTCCTGATGGGCCTCCCCAACTTGGACCCTTGTCCCCAGTCTCTTGTTGACACAGTAGCCAGACGGATGGTTTTGAAAAGCAAGCCAGGTCATGTCACCCCTGTGCTGGGAGCCTCAGAGTAAAGGCCCCTCCTGTGAGTTTCCCTGTCCCACAGTTCTCAGCTGGGCCACCATGTGACACGGGCCCATGGCACCCAAACAAGAGGGCAGGACAGAGAGGGGTGAAATCCCGCCGTCCCTCTGGGGAGCCCTGTGCTCACAGGCTGTGCCTCCGGGGAGTCGGGAGTTGGGCGCCTTGTTCTGATCTGCACTCAGGCTCTGATCCCCACTCAGCCTGCTCCCCAAACACGGCGGACATGCTCCCCTCCAGCCCTTTGCCCCGCTGTGCCCTCCCCTCCCTCTGCCTCTCTCAGTCCTCTGCTGACATGTCCCTGTGTATAATGACAACCCAACGTTCCACCCAAAAGCCACATTTTCCTTCCTTTTCTCTTCCATCTCTGAAACTTGCACCATAAACTCCCTTTGCTTAAGGCTGAGCTCCCTTCCCTAGAAATTTTACTATTTTTTTTTCATTCATTCAGGTGTAGGGCACCTGGGTGGCTCAGTCGGTTGGGCGTCCAACTTTAGCTCAGGTCATGATCTCACATTCGGTGAGTTCGAGCCCCATGTGGGGCTCTGTGCTGACAGCTCAGAGCCTGCTTCACATTCTGTGTCTCTCTCTCCCACTCTCTCTCACATATACATTAAAAAAAATTATATTCAGTAAAGTAAAACATAGCAGAACATAAAATTAAATATTTAACTTTATTTATTTTGAGAGAGACAGAGCATGAGTAGGGAAGGGGCAGCGAGAGAGAGAGAGAGAGAGAGAGAGAGAGCGAGCGTGAGAGAGAGAGACCCAAGCGGGCTCCACACTGTCAGCACAGAGCCTGATGCTGGGCTCAGACCCATGAAACTGTGAGATCGTGACCTGAGACAAAACCAAAAGCCGGACACCCAACCTACTGAGCCACTCAGGGGCCCCTAAAATTAAGTATTTTAAGTGAGCAATCTCCTGCCATTTAGTGAGTTCGCCATGTTGTACAACCACCAACCCTACCTACTTCCCAAATATTTCCATCACTCCAAAATGAAATCCCCCTACTCACTGGGCACTTTCTCCCCACTCAGGGCCAGTCTGCATTCTGTCTCGATATTTTACCTACTCTGGATATGTCACGTGAGCGGCATCCTACAGTGGGTGACCTGGAGTGTCTGGCGTCCTTCGCTGCCCCCTGCCCAGAAAGTAAGCAGCAGTCTCTGCTTTATTCACCACTGTATTTCCTGTGCTGAGGGGCAGCACCTGACGGAAGAAAACCAGTAGGCAAAAATAAGTGTTGAATGAATGAATGGGCGGGTGGAGGAGTGGACGAACGAGCAAACGAGAAGGAAAGAGAAGCAGAAGGGGGCTCCCTGGAGGAGCCCGAGTGTCAGAGAAACAAGTGCCTAAGAAACAAGAAGGAGGTGTGGCCGCAGCAAGCGGAACCTGCCTCGCTAGAGACCTGTTAGGACAGGGTGGTCTGGGAGCCCGGCCTGCAGGACAGCCTGAGCCTTCTCAGGGAGCCTGGCACGTTTTCTAGATGCAGCGCTTACAGCACCTTCAGCGGACACGCCCCTTACACAGTCCCATCCTGGACGAGGACAAGGAGCTCCTTGAACACTTTCCAGGAACACGGCTATGTCGTTGTAGTGGAGCCATCTGTCATATGACATCTCCCAGGACTATAAGGTCCTTGAAAATGGGAAGCCAGCTAATTCACCTCTGCATCACGGCCCCCAGAGCAGCGTGCGCACCTTAGAAGGTTCTCAGGGATGCCAGCTGCCCTGCTCAGCAGGAAACCGACTCAGAGCCAACCCCGAGGCCTCTTCCTTGAACTTCCGAGCCATGTGACTTCCAGACACACAGCAGTGCACCGCAGGTCATTAGGAGCAAAGCCTTGGAGACAGCTTGCCCAGATCCGAATCCCAGGTCTGCCACTTGTGAGCTGTGTGAGCCTCCGTAAATTTCTCAGCTTCTCTGTGCTCAGTGTCATCATCGACAATGTCAGGAGCACAGCCGTGGTTTCTGCATCCTCAGACTGCTGGGGAGTCAGTGAGCTGTTCCTTGGAAACACTCAGAACAGGGGACCAGCATGTGGTAAGTGGGCAATAAGCCTTCACTTTCGCAACCACGTTTTCACCTTTCCAGTTCCTCCAGCTCCTTATCTGGAAAAAGAAGAATGAAGCCTTCCCAGAGTGCTGAGAGGAATAAGCAAGGGAGTAAGCAGATCTCCTCTGCCCCGCCCCCACAAGGCACAAAAACGTGGGGGGAGGGGGGCACATGATAAGAAGCCATCTCCAGTGAGAAGTGAGTGTCATCAGTACTTCCCCAGTGTTTACAAGCTGCGAGGCGCCTCGCAGCTCCGTGGGCGGCTCTGGGATCACGAGCACACGGAAGACTCAGATCTGCCCTGTCCTGACCAGGCACACGGTCTGATGTGGGAGACGATGGATTCCACCAAGCAAGGTGCACACTGGCCTTGGGCCTCTCTGCGGATGCGGCAGAGAGATTCAGGGTGTCACACTCTTCAGGAGGCCATCCCTTCTGTATTTGCCCGTGAACATGAACTATTTGTGCAGCTTGAAAGGACGAGATGGAGAGGGGTTGTCGTGACGGTGGTGCTCTTTCCCCCTCGGCGTGGGGGCCCGGGTGTGTACGTTTCACTATCTTTGGGACCCTCCTCTCCAGACCCCAGACCTGCCTTCATCCAGCCCCCTTCCCGCTGACTTTAGATCTCAACAAATCCTTCCCTACCCCCACGCGCCCACCCGATGCACTAAAAGGAGCAGGTCCCATGTCATATGCTCTCCCAGAGCCCTACCTGTCTGATGTGGCAGACGGCGATTACACTTCTGCACGTACACCCTTGTATCACTGGTCCCCAGCCCCCCACTAAGCATGAGCTAGGAGAACACATCTGATTTGATCAGTACTGATAACCAAGAGCTTAGCACAGCACCTGACACACAAGAGGTCATCAGGAAACCTATACTGACAGGATGCATGGATGGATGGATGGATGGACAGATGGATGGACAGAAAGATAATCAGACTGAAATCCCAGTAAGGCATGGACCTCCCTCTATCTCTAAACCAGCACTGCCCAATGGAATGCTAGCCCTATCTATAATTTAGAATTCTCTAGTAATTAATTTTAATTATCTTATTTAACCCAATATATCCAAAATATTATTACTTTGACAAGTGGTCAACATAAAAATGATTAATGTCCTAATTTACATGCTGTTTTCATACTAAATATTCAAAGTTGGGTGCATATCTTATACTTATAGTACATTTCAATTTCTATGCTATGTTTTCAATAATTAAAGTGAAATGGAGTCCTTCCAAAACAATTATCTTTGTGTTTAAAGGGAAAATATTTCCAAAATAATAAGCTTCTATTTAAAAGCGAAATATTTTACACTGCTTGTTTTAAAATTTAAATCATCAAGGGGTGCCTGGGTGGCTTGGGCGGTTAAGCGTCCAACTCTTGATTCTGGCTCAAGTCATGATCTTGTGGTTTGTGCATTCAAGTCCCATGTCAGACTCTGCATTGACAGTGCCAGGGCTTGCTTAGGATTCTCTCTCTCCCTCTCTCCCTGTCCCTCTCTTACTCATGCTCCCTCTCGCTCTTAAAATAAAACATAAAAATAAAATAAAATAGGGGCACCTGGGTGGCTCAGTTGGTTAAGCCTCTGACTTCAGCTCAGGTCATAACCTCATGGCTCAGGTCAGATGCTGGAGCCTGCCTCAGATTCAGTGTCTCCCTCTTTCTCTGCCCCTTCCCCAGCTCATGTTCTGTCTCTCTCTCTCTCTCAAAAATAAATAAAAATAGTTTTTAAAATTTTAACAAATAAAATATTAAAATAAAATTTAAATCTTCCAGATTAAATAAAATTTGACGTGCAGTTCCTCAGTAGCACCAGCCACATTTCGAGAGCTCCAGAAGCACACAGGGGTGTGTCCTCCATTAGAGAGGGCACAGGTGTCAACTACAGCAGTCTGCCGGGGACAGGCATAGCAGCTTCCGCTCTGAATGAGTGTAGGGGAGACCGCAATGAGAACCACCATGTACTGTGACAAAATCAGAGATGTTCACGATCCGTTATCTCACTTGATCCTCAGCAGTATTTGATAGGTATTGCTATTTTCATGTTACAGATGAAGACACTGGGTTTTAAGTCATAGGCCAAGGTCACACAGTTAATAAGCAGTGGTCAGGATCTGAACCATGGACCACTAAATCCCAAGCCTGTGTCCTTCACCACAAGACTCGCTGAGTCTCCAGCAGGCCCCACAATCTCTCTGTACTGAGTCCCTAGAACCACGCCATACAAGGCAGATGAATGTACCACTCTGTTGTGGTATGGTGGGTGCCAGGCTGCTCCCAAATACCAGTTCTCCGGCTCAGGGCTCACTGAAACAGAACTTCTCTGCTCGGGCTTGGCCACGTGACCTACTCTGGCCAATGAAATGAGCACACAAGCAACTGAGGGGAAGGTTAAGAACAGTGTGTGTGTGTTCCCTCCTCTCTCTGCCCTGATGACCAGCAATGGTTCTGATAGAGGGTCCCTCACCATCTTGGATCCTGAAGATGGCATGGGCCAGAGCCACAGGGGACCTCTGCTGAACACGCATTCCAGGGGGAGGGGCACTCATTAATGGGAGCCACTGAGGCTGGTTACCCAGATAACCTAGCCGCGTGATGGATGGGCACACAGTTAATGTGCGGTGGAAGATGGCAGCTTTGGTGTTCAAGGAAACGTGGGGGCTCAGAGCTTTTCCTTCCACTCACTGCCTGAATCCTGCAGGCTGCTCCTCCCCAAAGCCACTGAAAGGGCTATTACACCACCAGCTGTGGTGGGGTCTGGTTTCATCCCTACTGGTATTACTGTATTTCTTACAAATAGCTCATTAAGGCAATTATCAGTCATTAGCACAGTAGCCCGAGCATCAGTACAATCACACACATTAATACAACACAATTTAGCAGAGCGAGTGAAGGCATGAACAAACTGGGCTCCCTTGTGGGGCCCTCATGGCTTCAGCTGAGGAGAATTTCCACGAAACTAAAGCAGAGCGCTGCAGACACGTTTGCCAATGCCAGCACCTTCTTAGGGCTCCTTTGCATTCAATTCAATTCAACCAAAACCAAAACCAGAAACAAACAAACCAAAAAAAAAAAAAAAAAAAAAAAAAAACCCTGAGTCTTAAAGGAGGAACAAGAGTCTGAGAAGCAGAAAAAGTCAGGAGGCTTCCCAAGGAAAAAGCACTCACAAATCCTGGGAACACGGAGCATGTTAGATTCAGAGAGTGGTCAGGTTGCGGTCTGGCACACAGATGATGGGCCCAAGGCCAAGAGGCCCAGGGCCTACCTGGGAACAGCTTTCATAGAATGTTCACTTCTTTAGACTTTTTCTAGACACAATGAGGACTGACCACAGAGGCTTAGCCTTGGGCTGCCGTGAGCTGCTCCCAGCTTTAGAACAACCCCTCACCGCATGGAAACAATGGGTAGGAGACACGGGAAGGCGGGGGACGGGGGGCCAGCGGCTAGTGCCACTGTCCAGGCCCAGGATGATGGGAACCCCACTGACGCCTGTGGCAGGTGGAGATGAAAATCCTGCTCGCCTGGGTGACCTAAGTTCAAGGAGGAACAAGAAGAGGGGAAATACCAGAGAGAGAGAGCGTTCCTAAGGAGGACTCTGACATTTCAACCTTGGGGACACAACGGTGTCATTAAAAGAGACACTTTGAAATTATTTTGATAGGTGTAATCTGGGCGGGCAAATGTAGGAGATGATTAACACAGATGAGACACAGATGTTAAAAACTCATTTCTTTTCCCACTCAAGGGCACTTAATATCTGAACAACTCCAAGAGCAGAGGCCCCAGAGGGCTAGACCATGAGGTCAAGGCTACACAAGGCTCCAACATGCTCTAAAATGTACGGAGAATTTTGGCTGCCTACTATGCCTGGTTTTTTTTGTTTTGTTTTGTTTTGTTTTGTTTTTAGTTTTCTTTATTTATTTTGAGAGAGAGAGAGAGTGTGTGTGAGCAGGGGAGGGGAAGAGAGAGAGAATCCCAAGCAGCCTCCACACCATCAGCACGAAGCCCGATATGGGGCTCAAACCCACGACCTGCGAGATCATGACCTGGGCCAAAACCAAGAGTGGGACGCCCAGCCACCCAGGTGCCCCCCTACTCTGCCTTTCTGTGGTTCTGACAGAGCCGCACACCTGCCCGTACTTTGTGATGGACAGCTGCGATTTGGACAAGGCTCTGTCTGTGTCTTCTCCGGGTCATTACTTCCACCGGATGTGTGTGAGTGACGGCCCTCTCCCTGCGTACCACGATGTCACTTCTATCTATTCAAGTCTCAAGGGACACCGGGATTCGCGCCAGCGCCTCCCAGCATGCACCTTCCAGCGAGGGTGAGTTGTCATTGGCGAGACCTCACTCAATCACGCGTTCACCTTCGGTCCGCCAGGTCGGAGACACAGATGGTACGGGCCTCGCCAGGCTGTCCCATCCATCAGACCCTCTGAGGTGTTCCTCCTGGGACTCTGTCCATCACTGGGGGGTATTTCGGGCCATAAGCACAGTCAAGCCTCAACAGCTGCCCAGGCCAGGGGCCCAACACGGGTCAAGAAGCTCCCTCACAGTGTGTCTGCTCGTCCGACAAACACACACACGGCGCTCTGACAGCACACCAGGCCCTGCGCTGGACGACGAGGCACAGCGGTGGGAAGAAAACCATCTGTCCTTCAAGGACTTCACAGCCTCAAGGAGACAAAGAAAGAAAAAGACAAAATCCAGATCTATTTAATGTGACTGGTCCCGCGTGCTTCCTAGTGTTTTCCCATGTGGAGGTACCGAGTTAGTTTATAAACCAATGCCAAGTGAACAGTCTGTATTTAAACGGCGGACTGCAATAACACAGTACCGAGGAATGCGCTGGGGGGGGGGGGGGGTTAGAAACAACAGGCCCTTATTTCTCGTAATTCTGGAGGCTGGGAGTCTGAGCTCAGATGCCAATATGGCCAGCTTCTGGTAGGAGCCCTCTTCTCTTGCTGACTTCTTATATCCTCATACCTGGAAGCCCTTTTGGCGGTGACTCTTGTAAGGACACTAATCCCAGGGCGCCTGGGTGGCTCAAGTGGGTTAAGCATCCAACTTCCGCTCAGGTCATGATGTCATGGTTTGTAAATTCTAGCCCCGCGTTGGCTCCACTCTGACAGTGCTGAGCCTGCTTGGGATCCTCTCTCTCCCTCTCTCTGCCCTCCCTCACTTGGGCACTCTTTCTCTCTCAAAATAAATAAACTTTATCCAAAAAAGGGGCGGGCACTGATCCCGCTGATGGCAGGGTCCACCCTCATGACCTCATTTAATCACAGGACCTCCCAAAAGGCTCCACCTCCAGACACTATCATCACATTGGAGGTCAGGATTTCAACATAGGATCGGAGGGGAAGACAGACAGACAGCCAGTCTGTTTCAGAGGTGTTATTAAATATATCTACTGCGTTCAGAAGTGCCATTCTGAGAAGCAACAAGCTTTCCCAGGTGAGGATGCCAAGCTTGCTGGAATTTACCAGGTTCACACAGATTCTCTGTCCATCTTCTGACACCTAAGTACCCCAGAAGCAGAAACAAAACAGATGCAACACATCACAAACATGCTGCTGAAAGATGGGCATGTTGTGCCTTTCAGATCCCCTCTGCCCAACGGGACAGGGATGGATGAAACAGCATCAAGAAAGGTGATCGCCTGTCTTCAGAAATGGTCACCGTCTCCCATTTGCACACAAGCATCGGGAAACAAGCCTCCACTTCTGCCCTCACCCAGCTCTCAGCTTGGATGACAAAGCTCTCCTTCAGGATGTTCTATCTTTTTCTTTTTTTAAAAATTTTTTAATGTTTATTTATTATTGAGACAGAGAGAGACAGAGCATGAGCATGGGAGGGGCAGAGAGAGGTGGAGACACAGATTCCAAAGCAGGCTCCAGGCTCTGAGCTGTCAGCACAGAGCCCAATGCAGGGCTCAAACTGATAAACCTTCAGATCATGATCGGAACCGCAGTCGGACGCTTAACCAACTGAGCCACTCAGGTGTCCCAGGACGTTCTATCTTTTCTGCTCATCAAAGGTCTCCTGGTGAAATGCACTTTCTCTGTGCACACAAGAAAGCTGGGAAGTCCTGAACACCAGACTTGTCCTCATCTTGACAGATACTTCGGGCTTTCCTGAACTCTCCTGCCTTCTGCAATGTTCCCAGCTTCAAACCCCTTATAGGAAAATCTTGTCCCATTATAACAAGTCAATGAACATCTAAATACAAAGATGTCTGTTTTTCCCATTTTATGGGGAAAAAATGTTTTAGAAGCCATCACTGAGGTCCAATTATTTATCACAGTGTGGAACAGGAAGGAAGGTATGTTGAGGTCAAGATTCTAAGTCGGGTCTGTCTGGCTTCCAAAATGAAGATCCTCTCCATGACATACTCTCTCACTTGACTATTTCAAATTCCAGAATGTTCTCCTAGAAAGGCTGGTCAGATGGTCTGTAACTCTCCCCCAAGTGCTTCTGTCTCTTAAGTCATCCTCCTCAACTTGACCTCATCCACCACGATCTATCCCCACAGCTAAGATCCTGGCTATGGGTCAGACCAGCAAATGACACTTTTCCAGTGGTCTCCAGCAGGAGCAAATACAGTATTTGGTTCTTGGCATCCCAATAACAATGACAAGAATGATGATGGTTAGTTTTATGGGTCAACATGGCTAGTCTTTTATTGTCGGTTATTTAATCAAACACCAGCCTCAGTGTTGATGTGGAGTCACTTTGTAGATGGGGTTAACATCTGCAATCAGTTGAGTTTAAGTAAAGGAGATTACCCTCAATGATGTGGGTGGGCCTTGTCCAATCAGTTGAAGAACTTAAGAGCAAAAACAGGTTTCCCAGAGAATTTCTGACTCATTACTGTAGTATTGACTCTTGCTGAGGTTCCCACCTGCCAGCATGCCCTACAGATTTTCACAACTCCCAAAACCACATGAGTCAATTACTTAAAATAAAGCCTCTAGGTATAAGGGTATCTCTTTCTACATCCTATCAGTTCCGTTTCTCGCAGAGCCCTGCCTTTTACAATGACTAACACGTGCATAATGTGACTCCTTGTAAACTATTCCATTTGATCCTCACAACAGGTCACTGATATAAGAGAGTCTTTTCTCCAGAGAAGGAAACCACAGCTTCCCACGGCTGACCAACGTGTCCAAGGAACACACAGGACATAAATGAATTCCGGGGACATCACTTAGACTCAGACCATTATATTGCAATGGCATGCACCTCTCCCCTCAAGACATGCTGTCCCCCGAAAGCCACTGTACCCTAATCAGAACACCCGAGGAAAGGAGATTTAACAGCTTGCCCCTGTCTACATCTTGAGCACAGCCCAAGGAAAATAGACACCTACCGCCTGAGCAAGCTGGTTGCTCTCCTCTTGGTGTGGCAGCCTGGAGCCTACCACGCTCAACTTCTCCCAGGACAGTAATGAGACTGGAGAGAACCGAGGAAGGGGCTAGCCGAGCAGAGAGTTTCCCTCTGTGCTTATCACCTTGGCTAAGCCCTGGGCCCTCCTGGTGCGCTCCCTTATCAAGCTGTCCAGCTGTTCAACATGAATGCCAAAATCACTGTTCTTCATTAATTCACTGGAAGCCTTCGTGTAAACCTCATTAACGGGCACAGTAATTGCTCTATGAATATTGCCCATTTTCCAATTATGTTTCTTTCCTCACGCCGGGAGAATCTGCCATTGGAGAGAAAGCACTGTGTTGCCTTCATCTGCTCGATGACAAGTGGGTGAGTGATTGGCTTTTGACCGTGGCTTCTACGACCATTAAAGAAAAAAAAAAAAAAAGAGGATTCTTTTCATCTAAGACCCATTCTTTGGAATTTAACAGTGAGCAAAGTGCAGGAACCTGCCTGTCAACCGAGCCCAGGGACTCACTCACTTGTGCAACTTCAGAGAAGAGGCTGGCCCTGAAAATGAAGTTTCAAAACAGAGCTGCAGCGAGCTTCTGCCTTCCGCACACGGGGCCTCACGGAGGTGTGCGCAGATTCACATGCACCCAGAGGCTCAGCCTGCCGCGTTGGCAGAGAGCAGGGGGGCGGCCATGTGAGGAAGGCCTTGGGGAGATGTGCCTTAGAAGCAGGAATCCGTCTGCTCAGCCATTTGTAGACCATCATAAGCACTTCTTATGAGACCATCAACTGCTCATCACCTCCAAAAACCTGCAACCCTCCTGAGTCCAATTATCTCCAAACTTTCCCTCTTTTGCATTCAATTTTTTCATTAGATGAGCACACAAACCATGGCCTGGCGTTTGGATCCCTGCACTGTTTTCACAAATACGAAGAGTCTAAGTGATGGAAACTGAGCCCGACAGTGAGCACCCGCTGTAGTCTGTGCAGGAAAGGAGGGAGTGAAAATCCCACACCAAAGCTGACCAGCGGGGGTGCAGGGGGCAGCCTCTGGAGTGACATGCAGGGTCACCCTCAAGAGGCAATTTGTTTTGACAGACTGATAGATACAGACAGACATAAATATTAACAGATGGATGATGATAGACACAAATGGACAGATGGATGGAGGGATGGATGGAGATGATGGACACGGATGGGTAGATGGGTGAACAGATGGATGGACAGACATACAGAAACATATGGATGGATGGGTGGGTGGGTGATTTGATCGATCAATAGATACATACATAAATACATAGATAGACAGATGATGGACATGGATGGAGGGAGGCATGGGTAGATGTATAGACAGACATGGATGGATGAACAGAGGGAGGCATGGGTAGATGTATAGATAGAGAGATGGACAAACAGACAGACATGGATGGATGAACCGATGGACGGACAGACAGAGATGGATGGATGGATAGATACATACATATGTAAATAAATACATAGATGATGGACATGGATGGATGAATGGATGGATGGATGGATGGATGAATAGATAGGGAGTGAGTTGTTGAGGCCAACGTTCTAAGTCAGGTCTGTCCGATTTCCAAAATTAATATCCTCTCTGTGACATGGTGTTTACCCTCACTTGACCATCTCAAATTTCAGCATGTTCTGGAAAGGCTGGTCAGAGGGACTGTCAGTCTCCCCTAGGGACCTGTCTCTCAAGTCATTCTCTTCAACCAATCTGTCCCTATTACTAAGACACCGGATGAATGTCATATATGTATATGTGTGTTTTGTGTAAATATACATACGTACCCCCACACACACTATGCACACACACACATTATGCACACACACCCACACGCAGAGTCAAATACATACCAGAGGTTCAGTAGTTTCCATACACCCTCTCCTTCACCAGGCACATCAGTGCCTTCCGCACCTGGCACTTGCCTACAACCCTGTCTCCCACCCAACTCAGCCCTTTGCGGGTACACTCCCTCTACAGGCCTCTGCAGAGGCTGTAGGTTTGCAAGCGGCCCTGCAGCTGCCTCCTACCTCTCCTCCAATGGTGTTCCACATTTGGGCATCTTTCTCAGGCCTTCCCATGGCTTGCTGCACTTGGGTCACATATCGGCCCTTCTCCTCTCTCTAGACCAGGAGACCCTCAGAGCAGCCCCTACAGCTCCCACAGCTGGATCCCCAGCAAGACAGGCACTGTTCTGGGGGCTGTCGGCCAGTTCTCAGAGCCAAAGAGTTGTTGAGTTGTTGCAGAGTCACCAAATCCACATGTGGAGAGATCACAGAAGGGAAACGGAGCAAAAACGCAGAGGACAGAGCTCTAGAGCCGCTGGAGCCAGACTCAGCTTCCTGGTCGAGCTGGGGGGCAGGAAAAAGCCCGCTGGCTGAACAGCATCCTAATAAATGTGCCCTCGCATCACAGACAGGCTCCGCTGTGAATTAACATTCAGCAGCACACCTTCTATTGGCAAAATGCTTCACTGTCATTTTTACTGGTTATGCCTTACAACTTCCCGCTAGGTCAATATTATTGAGGGGGTCAGTGGTAAGGGAGGACAAAACCATTATCCACGTGTGACAGATGGGGAGGCTGAAGAGGAAGGTGGAAGGAAAAACGGGGAGCATAGTGCAGCACATAGAAAAGGGGCCTTTACAGGCAAACGACCCTGAAGGAGACCCCAGCTCAAAAACTAATCTGACCTTAGACGGTCTGTGCCTTAGTGTCTCACCTATAAAAAAAAACAACCTATGACTGGAGCACCTGGGCAGCTCAACAGGTTAAGCACTGGACCCTTGATTTCAGCTCAGGTCATGATCTCACAGTTCCTGAGTTCGAGCCCCCCACGGGAATCCTGCTTGGGATTCATTCTCTTTCTGTCTCTCTATCTCTTTCTCTTCCCGCTCCTCACTCTGCCCCTGCCCTGCTTGCGCGCACACACACACACACACACACACACACACTCTCTCTCTCTCTCTCTCTCTCTCTCTCTCTCTCTCAAAATAAATAAATTTTTTTTAAAAACCCAAGATATGACTATACTTACACTAGCACAAATATTAAAATCTTCCTATGGTACAATGGCCAGTTTACAATAGTTAAATAAATGGCATTTCCTTTCCTATTCAAGGTGGAGCACAAGAGTGAGGGGCTCAGGATTCCAATCTGGGGGTCTCCTAGGTCTCAATATAGTGGGCATGGTGAGAGCTGGCTTACAGGATTTATTCATGTGCATGGGCTGGTAGTCCTTATGCAGCCAGGGCATTTTAACAAAAAAGTGGGTCTTTAGTAAAACGTTTTGCCTCAGAAGGCTGGAAGAGTCAGCTGGGAGAGAAGGGGGTTCAAAGAGGTGGTGTGTATGGATGCACCCACTCTCTCACAGATTTTACTGAGCACCTATGACATGCCAGGGACTAGCAAAGGAAGTGGGCTAGCATCTCTTATGTGAGTCTCAATATGCATTCACCCCACCCCCATCACCTGACTGAGCTTTGAGTTGTGCACCACTGTGGCCCCTTCAGGTCCTGCTGTCCACGGCTAAGCCTCACCCCGCGGGTTGGCTGCTGGTCCCCCCATCACGGGGCAGCTCCTCTACCTCCTCAGGACTCAGCACACCCCCACCCCTGCATCCGGCGCGACCCGCAAGTCACTCCCACCACACTGCTGGCTCCGGTTTATCCGGGGCACTTATGAAGGTGCAAACCCCCTTGTTTGCCCGTTGACAGCCTGTCGCCCTGAAGACAACGTTTGCATGGGGACAGGGACCCTGCCAGCTCATTCATGACTGTGTCTCCAGAGCCTGATAGACCGTAGGTGTTTAAGAAGTACTTTCTGAATGACTAAGGGGGGGGGAGGGGGACATGGGGCGGCGGCACAAGACTGGAACTGACTTGAGAGCGAGCGGGAAGCAGGCAGACTACCCTCTGCCGGGGCCCTGGGAGCAGAGCCTTGTTCGGCGGAGGTTCTCATCAGTATCTGTCGACAGCCTGGATGAGCTTGCCATCCCCCCTGGCATGAATTCATCTTATTCCTTCGCTTCTTGAGGGCAGCAGCTCTATGTGCTACCCTTCTGTGCCCCATGGACCTGAACAGATGGTACAAAGCAAATACTTACTGAATAATGAAAACAAAGCAGCCTTGCCCGCACTTTTCGGTTTATTTTTAAACAGATGAGACACCCAAGGACCAGCAAGCCCAGTGACTTGGCAAAGGCTCACGGAACTCGGCGGATGAGAACCCAGGTGGCCCCACCTTCGGGGGCTCTGTGTGCTCTGATCACTGACTCCCTCAGGTGCCGAAAGAACCATCAATCCCTCGACCCCTCCCCAGAAGCCTCTTCTCTCCACAAGCAGCCTCCGGCCAAGGCTGTGGGCTACACCCCATGCCCGCTTCTCATTGCCCTCCCAGGAACTGGTGCTGCAAATATTTGGGCACATGGTACGTGTTCAGGTAATATGCGCTGATAGACTGCTGTATCCCCACGCTCAGAAGATACTTCGAGGACCACTCGTTTGAAGAGAGCTGGACTCGTCCATTTTACCAGCAGTCTGATCCAGATGGCAAACAGCTTCCAAGTTCACACAGGCTCCCATAACCTTTGTAATCTGAAAGTACTGACGACGATGGCTGATTTCTGTCCACCCCTTCGTCACATCTCATTTTATCTCCTCCCCGGGTAGGTGAGCTCGAAGCTCTCCCTGGGTCTGCTGGCCCGCACTGTGTGTGGGAAGGCTACACAAACAAGTTATTCCGCACATACAAATGCTCCGAATGTCCTGTTTGAAGCGTAGACCTTCTGGCCATACTCTGTATCCCCCTGCCGCTGACAAACTCGGTTTTCTCCTTCCCTTTCGAGTTCTACCACCGATCCCAGGCAGCTCCAGCTGTGGCCATCCATCCAGACCACCAGATAACCTAGTCCTTAATTTCTGATGCCTACAGGTTTCACCATCGCACCTCCTTGGTACCAGCTCACAGCCCCGGATGTCATCCAAGAACTGCCTTAACTACCTCAACTGTAAAAATCCCCCTTTAGGAATCAGTTAATTCCACTGAATCCACTTTACCTAACCCACATATCCCCCAGCCATGGGCCTTTTGTGGAGAGAGCTCACTGTTGGCCAAGCCGTGTACCCAAGGTGACAGTGTTCAGCCTCCCTGCAGTGAGGTGTGACCCTGGGACTAAGTTTTAACCAGTGGGATGTGAGCAGCAATGATGCTGGCGGGACACCAGTATCCACAGCTTCGAGACCACGTGAGGACCCGGGTCACTGCTTGGAGCAGACACACCGCCCCCTCCTCTACTCTCCCCAGCCTTCTCCTCTGGAGAGTGAGAAACAAACCTCTTGAATCAGTATACACTCTTGGGGCTCTTCAGCCTGCTCTAATGGGATGGTTATAATAAGTAATTACAAAGTTGCAAAATACCTAGTATAGGAGCTGGCATAGAGCCTGCCAATATAACAGACACTTGATTAATTTTTTTCCTTTCTTTGCTCCTGTAGCCTTTTGGTCTAACTTTTTAACATGAGAATGAATAGAAGTTACCAGATATTAAATTGCCCCCTGAACGCTCGTCCTTGGCACTGCCCGGAGAGGTGGTAGTCCTCTCCTACTCAGACCCCTGGTGAAGCCCAAGACCATCCAAGACTGGACCCAGAAGTTCATCCGGCACCGGTCAGACCAACACATCAAAATGAGAAGCAATTGGTGGAATCCCAGAGGCACTGACAACAGGGTGCACAGAAGAGTCAAGGGCCAGATCCTGACGCCCAACACTGGTTACGGGAGCAACAAGAAAACAAAACACATTCTGCCTGGTGGCTCCCGGAAGCTCCTCGTCCACACCGTCAAGGAGCCTGAAGGGTCACTGTGCAGTCTGCTCACAGGGTGTCCTCCAAAGCCACTGCGGAAAGAGCAGCCCGGCCGGCCATCAGAGTCACCCATCCCCACGCCAGGCAGCACGACGAAGAAGACGGACAGACAGCTTGCGCAGGCACTGCATTTGTGTTAATACAACCATAGAACTACCAGATTAATTAATTAATTAAATGAATTCCTCACTGCGGCAAGCTGCATTTTAGCCGTCTGCATCATCAGTTATTAAGTACTGGTTATTAATAATTAGCAGCAGCTGGCATTCACATGACGGACTTTCAGGGCTGTCGGTGCATGGCGTTGTTTCTTACAAAACCTTTATGAGGAAGGTACAATTTATATTCCCAGGTTTCAGGACTCTAAGGCTCAGGGTGGGTGAAGGATTCCGCCCCAGGTCAACAAGCTGACAGAGAACAAGGGCTGGACTCCAGAGCCCATGTTCTTGTCCGGTCTGAAACGCGATGGTCTTGTCTGCTGAATCTGGTCCTCCTTCCTGATCCACCACCACCCAGCTAGTTGCCCCGGCCAGGAATGTGCGGACCCTCCCAGGCTCCTCCTTCTCTTTTATTCCCCATGCTTACGACTCACCACTCATGAGACCAAGCGGTTCTCTCCACCCCCCTGCACCATCTGAATGCAGATGCTTCTTTTTTTTTTAATTTTTTTTTGGGGTGTTTATTTATTTTTGAGGCAGAGCACGAGCCAGGGAGGAGCAGAGAGAGAGAGGGAGACACAGAATTGGAAGCAGGCTCTAGGTTCTGAGCTGTCAGCACAGAGCCTGATGCAGGGCTCGAACCCACGAACCGTGAGATCATGACCTGAGCCGAAGTCGGATCCTCAACCGACTGAGCCACCCAGGCACCCCTCCTATGGCTTCTTGACGAGCAGGTGTAGGGGCAGGGGGGGCTTGCTAATTCACCTCTGAATTGCTCCTTCCTTGCCGCTGCCCAAGCGGTGCATGCAGGCTAAAACCCAGCCACGCAATGCTACACCCCTGCTGAACACCCTCAGTGCTTCCCACAAACTAGGCGTGAGGTACCCTCATCCGTGCCACTGCCCGTGGTCGCAGCCTCCCTGCACTGACTGGACGAACTTATTGTCAGTTTCACAGCACTAGACCATTCACTCCCAAGGGCAGGAGCCTTTCTTCTTTTTTTAAGTTTATTTATTTATTTTGAGAGAGAATGAGAGAGAGTGCAAGTGGGAGAGGGGCAGAGAAAGAGGGGGAGAGAGAATCCCAAGCAGGCTCCATGCTGCCAACGCAGAGCCTGTTGCAGGGCTCTATCTCACAATCCATGAGATCATGACCTGAGCTGAAATCAAGAGTCAGACGCTTAAATGACTGAGCCGCTCAGGCACCCTGGGTAGAAGCCTTTCTTAACCATCACCGCCGAATTTACACCAGGCTTCTACGTCGTCACCGGGAACACACAGTGGTGAAAAGAACAAAAACTCTGCCTTCCTGAGATCCCACTCTGCTGTAGGGATCTCTGAATGTTCCCTGCTGGCTAGCAGGCAGCAGAGCAAGGGCACACTGGACTTAAAGAGAACCCTGGTTGGGGGTGCCTCGGTGGCTCAGTCAGCTGAGCGTCCGACTTTGGCTCAGGTCATGATCTCATGGTTCGTGGGTTCAAGCCTCGCATTGGGCTCTGTGATGACAGCTCAGAGCCTGGAGCCTGCTTCAGATTCTGTGTCTCCCTCTCACTCTCTGCCCTTCCCCTGATCACACTGTCCTTCTCTGGCTCTTAAAAATTAAAATGTTGAGAGAGAGAGAGAGAGAGAGAGAGAACCCTGGTTTCACATCCCAATGCTGCCACTTAACTATACAAACATGGCAGAGTTAGCGGTCTTCTCCGGTCTCAATCATTTCATCATAAAGCAGAAAACCTGGCAGGGACAGAAGCCTACCGCAGGGTTACATGAGGTGATCTAAGCTTGGAACAGTGTGGGGCACATAGTAGGCAAATCCTGAATGATCTCCCCATCTCGAAATTGTAAGCTCCTAGAGTGTGGGGGCCATACTTTACACCTGCCTTTCTTTATCCACCTGGCCTTGGGGATATAAACCATGCCTGATAATGTTTGTTTGACTGATTAGCTAGTGCGCACCTCTAGGAAAGTGAGCCAAAGATATTTAAGGACCTTTCTTCCCAGTCACCTGTATAAAGGAAACAGAAGAACATGCTGAGAAACAGAACAGAGCAGAGATAACAGGTAAAGACTGCTCCAAAATGATGTCCTGTGCCCTGTCCTGTGCCCTCTCTGACCCCAAACAATGACCTGCTTGCCGAAGCCCGTATCTCTCCCAGCGGAAAGGCGTGTGTGCATGTGCGAAAACATACACACATCAAAGCAGCTCAATGTTCAATACTTTACAGGAAATGCTCAACTATCTCAAGCACAACGAACAAGAAAAAAATAAGAACAAGGGAGACAGACTAAGGTCTTCCCAAACGATTAAGCGCTTACAAACTGTCCGTGAAAAATGGAAAACTATAAGCAGCAATGCCTCAATTTACGCAAGCTGTGTTGAAGGAACATTTTTGGGCAACAAAAGGCTGTTTTTTGTGACATTTAGCTTTAACTAAGTGAAAAGCCACGTCCCCTGGTCTTATTACCAAAATAATAAATATATTCTAAATTTTTCTTAATGATCCCAGTTAATCACGTATCCCTAACCTTGGCACAGGCCTGGCCAGGGCACTGGCAGCTCTAGGTTTTACTACGCCGCAATAGCACTCTGCGTGCTCTCGGGGGCTATGGAAATGTCCCGGCAGTCAGCTCTCTGCGATGGATCTATCTGACCTTATCACTGGTAGACAGGACTTTCCTGTACTTTTCCTAGACGTCAGGCTGTCGCTCCTGTTCATGTTTCTGGCCAACTTCTCAAGCTTGTCTTTCAATGCACTGTTTTGTTACATCTTCTAGCTTAGGAAGTCCACCGTGAAGTTGGTCAGAATAATCTAAGCCTATCAGGAATCACATGATTCCTCTCCTCCCAGTCCCAGGCAGACCTGATCGTCCCCAGCTCCCGTTAGTGAACTGTGACCACGCGGCTATCCTTGGACAGACAACTGTAAGCAAAAGACTGTCAGAGCCAGATCACGATTCCCCAGGCTCCAACTTCCTCCAGGTACCGGGATCTATGACCTGCCTGAGTCCCAGAGCATGAGGATCACGGAGCAGAAACACTCCAGCTGGACACATACCAACCGCAGATGGGTATGTTACGTGAGCAAGAAAAAATCTTTCTTATTTAAATCACAGAGATTTGGGAATTGTTCATATAACGAACATAACCTAACCCATCCTGATGAGTAAAAGTGATATTTACAAAAGAAAACAAGATCATGAGTCATCTTTCAAGAGGCCTTCCTTCCAAAGACAAAAATTCATGAGCTTATACTCAGACCACAACACACACCTTGCCCATGCTCACGTGCGTACATGCATCCTGGGGCACCTGGGTGGCTCAGCCAGTTAAAGGTCCGATTCTTGATTTCGGCTCAGGTCATGATCTAAGTTTTGTGAGTTCGAGCCCTACTTTGGCCTCTGCCCTGACAGCGTGGATCCTGCTTGGGATTCTCCCTCTCTCTGCCCCTCCCCAGCTTATATGCTCTCTCTTTCTCTCTCTCAAAAATATATAAACTTTTAAAAATTTTATTAAAAAAATAATAATTTATAAATACATCCAGAGTAACCAGAGTGCACCTGATTTTACTGCTTCCTTGCCTTTGTCTCCTAGGAGCTAAAAACTGTCCAAGGGCAAAAAAAAAAAAAACATGTCTTTTTTTCCTGTCTTCCCAGAACCTAATACAGTGCCTGGTACAGAACGAGGTCAATGCACATTAATATAGGTTGGAAAAAACAACTAGGAGAGCTTGCCCAAGTTAACACAGGGCGTGTAATGGAAAAGGAATTAGGCTCAACCATCCTTCTAACGCTCAGTTCCACCCACCCCATCGGATAGGTCCAATGACATGCTGTTCCCTGTCCTTGCCCTCCACATCTGAGGACACAGCCAATGACTCATGCCCACAGTCAGTGTGACTGTGGACAGATGCGTCTGCACCCAGCCAGCGGCTCCTTCTGTCCATTGTGCCTGCCCGTTAGGCAGTGAGGAATTTTCTGGCCAGGGCTGATGGTGGATAGAGCTCTTTCTGCTGCCCACTGGGGTCAAGATATCCTTGTACCAACTGAGTCATCTGTACTTCACGCTGGCTGTCCTATTGGAAGGGAAGACCTTGGAACAGGACTTTACAGTTACCCCAGAGCACCCCACAGCCCAATGACCATGCATTCCTCATTTGTCCTTCAAGGACCTCACCAGCTAACAAAAATCGCTGCCATATACTGGGTGATCATGGCGTTGTGCTGTGTCCTGGGTTAGGTACCTTGTTTATATTCCTCTCCCATCCCATCCTTAGAACAATCTCTTAGGGTAAATATCACACTCCTCATTTTCTTTTTTTTTTAATTTTTTTAATGTTTTTTATTTATTTTTGAGAGACAGAGAGAGACAGCATGAACAGGGGAGGGTCAGAGAGAGAGGGAGACATAGAATCTGAAGTAGGCTCCAGGCTCTGAGCTAACAGGCAGCACAGAGCCCGACGTGGGGCTCGAACCCACGAACCATGAGATCATGACCTGAGCTGAAGCCAGAAGCCGGACACTTAACCGACTGAGCCACCCAGGCACCCCTCACACTCCTCATTTTCTAGATGAGAATGTGAATGAACTGAAAGGTTCAGGTCACAGGCAAACACATAGGGGGCTCCTGTGTGGCTCAGCTGGCGAAGCTCCTGACTCTTGATTTTGGCTCAGGTCATGATTCCACGGTTTGTAAGACTGAGCTCTCCATCAGGTTCTGCACTGATAGCCAGAGGCTGCTTGAGATTCTCTCTCTGCCTCTTTCCTGCTCGAATTCTTCTCTTTCTCTCTCAAAATAAATGAACTAAAGCTAAACACACACACACACACACACACACACACACACACACACACCACAAAGGTCCTGGATTTTGTTCACATTTTATTGACTGATATTTCTTAATTACATGTATTTTTCTGAATCCATCATTTATCTGTTCATCTACTTGTTCCTTTCACCTATAAATATTTACTGAGAGCCAGAGGCTCTACGATCCCCATTTTCTACATGAGGTTTCAATTTAACTAGCAAATGATAGTTCGAGAATTTAAAGGTTTGACTCTCTACTAATAATGACACCTACCTCGTAGGGTTTTAGTGACAATCGGATGGACTACGATAGGAAAAGTGCTAGTAGCAGAGCCATGCACATAGTATGGCTTCAGTAAACGTCAGCTGTTTATAAAATTAAATCTAATGACAGCAATTGCCCACCAAGATATTTTGGCCCAGTTTGTTGGTAAAGACGGGTGGCAGACGGATGGGGGCTGGTGAGCAACAGGGACTAAGTCTAATATTATACTGTACTATCGCTCACCTGAGAGGCAACATTTTGGGGCTGTGTTTTCTCATGTGCAAGACGAGGAAAATGCATTAGATCATCTCCAGGAACTTGTCTTAAAACGCTCTGATTTGTCATTCTAGTAGTTGATCAATAAATAGCAACTTCATGACTAAGGACCCGAGAGAATCCCCCAAGTCCCCTCCCCAGAGAACACAGGTCTTCACTCTAGAAAACGGGGGAGGGGTCCCAAATGACGGAGACACTCTAAAACAGAAGCCTCAGAAAGGAACATTCAAGAGGCCACTCTTTTCATTTCACAATAGGGATATTTATCAAATCCCCAAATATGGGATGGAGACAAAGACAGGGAAACAAAGCGAACCTGGCATTCCCACCACCCATCAATGCGACTCCAACCGAGACTGGAAGCTGCTAAACTCCCCAGCTGCAATTAGTGAGAACAAAACAGCAGGTGTGGATGCAGGAGAGCATCGCAATGGGAGGAAGCAGCCGGAATGCGGCACACAAACTGCCACTCAGGGAGGGAGACTCAGGGAAGCACCAGAACAGAGCTGGGGAGGGGCAGGGCTGAGGATGCCAACCTGCCCGTCCAACACCTAGGAACTCTGGTGCCAAGGACAGGCACATCTGCCATGCAGCATACATTTCAAGTACAAAAAGGTGCTGTTTTTTCTTTAATTGTGGTAAAAGTCCTTATGTTGCAAACTTGGTGGCTTAAAACAACAGGAACATGTTCTCTGAGAGCTTTGGAGGCACAAGTCCTAAATCCAGGTGTCCCGGGGCCGGGCTCCCTGCGGCGGATCTAGAGGACAACCAGGTCCTTGCCCTTCCCAGCTTCCCACGGCCGCCAGCACTCCCAGACCTGTGGCTTCTTGACTGCAGCCTCTCCCTC